>JAHLJT010002406.1:58794486-58969486 GCA_031308135.1 Acheta domesticus
TCGCGGCGCGCGAGGAGCAAGCAATTGGCGGAGTACGGGGCGTCAGAAACACGCCGCGCCCCGCGCACACTCGCCAGTCCCAACAGATGGCGTGTCACTCTTACGGCCTCGCTTTGTGCATGGCGGAGAGCTCTTCACACACAAACAAAATGGTGTTTTTGCTCTTTCGAAAGGTCTTAAAGCTCTGCGCCATCAGGAGCTAAAAATGCCAAGGGAAATTTGCTTCATTCTTGTTCAATAAAATATAGAGAAATTACGCGAAGAGAAATCGGTTAGTTTTATCAAAGGAATGGAGTGATCAGACAAGATATCTCTCATCATGCAGGATTAAATCCTTATTTACCAACGTTTTATAGTTGTAGACGTTTACTAGCTGCAATATGATATTATATAAAAAGATAAATAATTACACTGTAAATTGATTTGAGTAATTGCCTCAACTGTATTGACTGACTTGACTGTATCAACTAACTTGACTGTATAATTTCGGACGATTAGAATCAAAATAAATTATCACAATACAGAGATGAACATTCAGAAACAATTATTCCAAACAGTAAATGCAAAACGATGGAAGGGATATATAGTATCAACCAATACTCATTGATATATTCACTCACTTTTTACCATCTCACTCCAATGTCATATGATTTAAATCATGATGTAATTATATTAATTAAAAATTATTTACGCAAAGTATTATGTAAAAGGTGTCTAATTAGAAATCAAATATAGCATTATTCTTAAAAAAGAACCTACAAAATGTTCATTAAATTATTGTTCTAACAATAACTTTTAAGGATAGTGTTTTAGAAAATTTACTCAAGAGATCGAATATTCTTCTTGTTACCTACTATGAATTTTGAGATAATTAATATCAACAGATACGTATATTACTACGACTTTACCTTTGTCTTTTTGCAGTTCTTCATATGTCAGCTCATTATTTCTCTTTATCTCATTATTGACCCTAACATCAGGTCTCACTGATTGTCACTTTCCCATTGAAGTTCAGCTGATACGAACAGGATTCAAATCTGCGTTCTCGATGAACAAGTTCCAAGAGTTACTTGTACGGGCATAGTGCGAGTGTTCATTGTTCATTATTAACTGGGTAATTGATCGACACCTGAACCATCACTGAAACTCGCGGAAAGGCGTTAATACAATATCTCGATCACGACTCATACGCCGACCATCACCGACTGCCGAGTTCAAACCGGACCATTCACGTTTCATAGTACACTCGAACAACTCCGCATTCCACGGCACGATACGAGATTCTCCAGTGCCATCATCAGAACGCGAACACTTCAAAACCGCACGAGCGTATTGCGCTTGCACGTAATTAGGTGCGTCGGGTTTTGGATAGTAATTAATTTGGAATCGAGGCGGTGATTTGTGGCACGCGCACGCCAGCGCACGGGCGTGTGCAGCGCGGCGGTGCGCCCCCGTGCAGCCGGCTGCAGGGGCGGCTGGCTAAGCCCGCGTGATAGAGTCCGCGATTTATAGATGGGTGGATTCGCGGCCAACGAAATATTTAAAACAAACACGCCCCGGCCGTCATTGAAGCGAACGCGCGCGAGCGTGAAGGGGACAGCGGGAGGGGAGACGGCGCGTGGTGGGTGGGAGAGGGACGCCGAAGGGCCGTTGCCAGAGGGGGGTGAGCAGTGGTCGGTGATGGGTTGTGAGCGGAGGGAGCCAGGGGGTGAGCGGTGGGGAATGCCCGATAGGCAATGGGTGGTGGGTTGTTCGGAGGTGAGAGGCGAGTAAAGAGCGACTGGGATGAGCTGTAAGCAGCCGAAGCCAGGCAATGACCAGTGGGCAGTGCGCACAAGGATTGGTTGATTGACATTGATTGATTACTAGTGATTCCGGGCACATCAAAAGATGTCATTAAGGTCAGTAAGTGTGGTGCAATGTTTTGCTTTGAAATTTGTGATTTAGTTCTGCTGGATGGAGTGATCCGGCGCCGACCTACCGTCGACTAGCAGGGTATGTTAGTTCCCAATCAGTTATGTTCCACCAGCGAGGCACTGTCCCAGCCGGATCAAGCTCTAAGCTCACAACCATGTAAAATGTAGTACACGTGCATGTGTGTAAGTAAGGGGTAGGATAGGACAACGAATGGGAAGTAATTGTAGCACGCGGTCCGTGGCCCGTTTGGCATGGTAGTGCTTCGTCATTCGCCTCGTATTGAGCGAAGGGCAGTACGACGAGAGCGGTGGCGATAAGTGCCGGGCAGTGGCTGTTGAGTGGTGGGAAGTGTAATATGGGTGGTATGGGGTGGAGCGTTGTGCGGTAGGTAATGAGCGAAAAGCAGTGAGCGAGGAGTCTTGGGCAGTGGGCAGTGGACGGCGGGAAACAGAAGGTGAGCTGCGGGCAGAATTCGGGCAGCGGGCAACGGAAAGCGGTTGGCGGGCAGCGGGCGGGCGGACGGTGGGGGGATGGGCGGCGGGCGACGGATGGGCGGAGGTTGGGCGGAAGAAGGGGCGGCGGGACGGCGGGTGAGGGAGGGAGTGCGAGGGTAACGGGCGGACAAGGGCGGCGGGCAGGCGGGCGAGGATGGGGCGTGCGAGGGCGGACAGGCCGGGCGTGGCGAGGGGCGGGCGGGCGGGCGGCCGGAGGACGGCGGGCGGGTAGACAGGCGGGCGGCGGGCGGCGTCGGGCGGGCGGGCGGGCAGGGCGGGCCGGGCGGGCGGGCTGGGCGGGCGGGCGGGCGGGCGGGGCGGGCGTGCGGGCGGGCGGGCGGGCGGGCGGGGCGGGCGGGCGGCGGGCAGAGCGGACGCTACGATGATTACGGCCCGCCTATTCGAGTTGGCGTCGCCCCCGCGGAATATTTATAGCGCTCCGGTGGTGCAGGGTGGTTGGCCCTATTTATGGACTGCGCTCGTATTTCAGGGGCGGACGCGGATTACTCCGGCGCGCGCGGGCGGCCGAACGGGGTCACGTGACCGGCGCGAGGGGCCGCCCGCCCGCGCCGACCTCAAGCAGCTGACCCGGCGCCGCGCGTGCGGGCTGCGACGCAATGAACGAGTTGAGCAACGCTCTTTTTTTTCTATATACATACTGTCATAAAACTTAAGGCAACAAATCACAGAAACGAAAACGCGTTCTGTGTCTGTTAAGGATTTAACAGTCACTCGGCCATCTGTCAAGAACAACCCAAACAAACGAGTAGTACGAGTAGCTAAAGATGACTGATGGGCAGTCCTACTCCAAGCAAAGGCAATTTCTTTTTTTATATTTATAATATAACAGCTGGTAATACGATAAGTATTTAACGAACTACTGCCGATAATGCAAGAAAGATATGCAATAGAAATTTGTAAAACTGTGCGAGAGAAGTCGAGGTTTACATTCGAGGTTACATTCGAGTACGCAATTTGTTTTTTATCAGACCATGACGTACACAATTGCAACGTACGGTGGATGGGAAACGTCTCCAAAGTTTTCTATGTTGTTAAGGAATTTCATTCTAGAAAAAGTGTTGAAATCGAAAAAGGTTGTCATGAAATGAATCAGCTAGATATTTGCGTTAACTGGAAATACGAGAAAAAAAGTTACGAAAATTTTACGTGTACTAAAAAAAGTGGTTACATTGTGATTATCTCTTGATTGACATACGCATATGCTATTGAGATATGGTTGAGGTGTATTGGTCAGAGGTAACATAAAATTGTTCGTACACCCACGTTCGCCTGTGCGCTTTATGTGTATATAAATTTTTTTCCAATACAAAGCAGAGATAGTATACAGTACAGCTGAAATTAAAAATGAGATATCTCCAAAAACCCGTATTCGTATCAATATCCCATTTAATATACTTTCTGTTTCGTGTAATTGCTGCCAAATAACAATAGCATGCTTCGCATTAAAAAAATGCCCAAGTAATCAACCAGAATGTGGAATTGCAGTTCAATGAAGAGCAGAAAAATAATCCAAATAGCCATTCGCCCCGCATACAGGGCTCAAGTTCAAAAGATGATGAAGATCAACGAATCGTCGACAATTTCGCAAGAGCAGAAAAATAATCCTAAGAGCTATTCTCGCGCAAGAGGGCTGAAATTCAAAGGACGAAGAAGATAAACGCATCATCAACAATGTCGCCAGAGCAGAAAAATAATCCTAATAGCTATTCTCGCGCAAGAGGGCTGACAATTCAAAGGACGAAGAAGATAAACGCATCCACAACAATGTCGCCAGAGCAGAAAAATATCCTAATAGCTATTCTCGCGCAAGAGGGCTGAAATTCAAAGGACAAAAGAAGCTAAACGCTATCATCGACTAATTTTGCTGACGCCATCCCGCATCTAGCAGCTTATTTACGGCCCCTTATTTACGCTCGGCGCTCGCGCTTCAGCGGCTGTTGCGCGCGCGCGCGGGGTCACGTGACCGCGCGGATCGCACCTGCCGCGGGGTCGCGCCCTCGCGCGACAGCCCGTTCGCCACGCGCCGCGGAGTGCGCAGGCGCGAACGAAAGATTCGCGCTGCTACAGAGGAACAGATTGGTTACACACGCGCCGGATTTTGCCGTGCAGATTTCTTTCAACGGAAATTGTACCGCCACCACTGGACAGAAATTGTACCGTCGCCACTGGACGGAAAATTGTACCGCCACCACTAGACAGAAATTGTACGTCCGCCACTGGACGGAAACATTTCCAACGTCGTAGGAGTTTTGAAGTTGTGTGTCTGAAACCAATCCAGTCACATGTTTTTTTTAATTTTTAATGCGTGTATTTTAAAGTGAACAGAAGGCATCTTCTAGCGTTATTGTTATTCCATCGTCGAATGAAAAAACGAAGAAAAAATCGACTGATTTGGGTTCATCCAATCAATGAAAGAAGAGATTAGGTTGGCGATTTCTACAAGTTATTTGTATAGTCCAGACAGGATCACACAAAATTCTTCAATTTTTTCAGAATGTCAATGGCTCCTTTGATAACGAACTGCATGGCCCGTTGAAAGACACAATTCAGCGCCATAAAAATGAGGAATTGTATTCAACCGGTACAAATGTTGACACTAACAGCTACTTAAATCGTTTCTTTCTTTTTCAGGCTTCACGTCAAAGTCACTTCGAAGTTCAACACAAAATTTACGTTGGCGCCAGTGGCACCGGACGGCTGTTACAGCTACCGACGACATCAAACTTCCGATCGTTTATTTTTCCATTAAATGGTAAGCTCCAACGTACTGCAATGTGCTACTGTTGGTACCGGAGGTTACGTTTATTCGCCGCTCGGAAAAACCCGCCGCGTATCTGGCCGGCCTTCGACAGGGTGCTAATACACGATGGCGGCGGTTCCAACTCCACCATACTGTTTGGTCTTTGTCAGTTGTGATGTACTTTCTATGTTGAGTGATCGCAGGGGGGCTGTTGACGAAACTAACCGAACATTTGGAGCCGTTTTTGAGAAACTTTTGAAAATGTCCGGGGGGCTTCATGTAAAGTATCCCCAAATTTTCAAGAATCTTCTTCAAAATCTCAAAGCTTCGACTAGAACCGATCGAACGGGGAATATCAATTTTGGAAGAAGCATACGACGGACGGACGGACAGACAGACGGACGTTTTCCTTTCCATTGGTTTTTCGGTATCAAGGACCCACAAAAGACAAATTCTGGTACACCACGTGTTAGGGGATTTTTTTCTTAATTTAGCAACTCGTTTTATCCACTTTTCGTTACCAGCGCTCGGCAATGAATTTTTTTCCGCCGAAATTCGCCGTTTTATCGCGCAGCATTATTATTAACTTCCCTACTACGTATAGTATTCCTATATATCTACGCATACGGGAAAGTAAAACTCAAGACAGTGCATGTGAATTGGAATAAAATTCGGCAGAATGACCGATTGGTATTAGAACTCTGGTTGTCAAGGGATGTAAAGCGAGCTGGTAGGTTGTCTCGCGGTGGTCTTTCGGTCTAAAAACCCTGTTCGTTGATGTCTGTATCCACGAACTGACTTCTTGGCGCATTTTCTGGTTTTCACATTGCAATTAATAAATTACTATTACATGGGAGGTCATTAGGTCTTCAATTTTTTTTCTGTTGTGACACGAGTGATCAGTGCATTTTTAGACATCATTCCAACATTTACTAGGATTAGTAATTTGATGATTATTATTTTATTAAATGATGTATAGATATATTATATTGTAAAATGAATCACCTATAGTTTACATTAGATTACGCTGCAAAATAACTGTTTTTATTTATCCTTAGCACGGCATGAGTCCCAAAACAATTGACACAAATGAAATAATATTTAATTTATTTGTTCCGGTAAACAAACATGCTTCTCCTTCTATTGTGCAAAAAACCAAGAGGTCCTGGAATATTGATATAAATTTGATTTGCTTGTGAGACTATTTCCATCTATTATTAGGATTTACAATACATTGTTTTGTTTAACCACAATTGTTTATACCTAAAAACAACGTATCTAGTTGTCAATGGGTTAGAACATTGATTATTTAAATGTTTAAAGCTGCCACAGTAGGTACTGAATTGCAATAAGATACTTATCAGGCTGATATACTTTTTGTTTACTTTTGTGAGGCGTTTTTGCGGAATTGCGATGCCACGCAAAATGTTGAACGTATGCATACTTGGGAAGTTCACGCGGCTTACGCAAATCACCTTTCAGCAACTTATGGGGTTGAGCGGAAATGTGTCCCCGTCGAGCTGGATCGCGTCACTCAAATTAGGACGATTCCAATTCAAACGCATCGCCTCGAATGGCAGTGAAACCCGTTCGCATACAGCTCTTCTGTTAGCTCCGGGATGCGCAGTTGTTCACTGGGACTTTTAGAGACGGCCGAACAGTTATTCCCGCAGCGCCATCATTGATGATGCGATTATGTGGGATAAGCCCCCCAGATGCTCGCCCTTAACGGACAGAGCTCCCCCTCGCAACAGCGGCTCGGATAGCGGGAGCCGGCGGGGGGGCGTTGGGGGTGGAGGTGGCCGGCGGGGTGCGGTGGGGGGGTTGGCCGGCGGGGGGCGATGGGGGCGGCGGGGACCGGGGGCGAATGGGGGCGGCGGGGACCGGGGGCGATGGGGCGGCGGTGGGGAGGGGGCGGCTGGCGCGGGATGAGTCGGAGGGCGGGGGAGGCGGCGAGGCTCAGTGTGGGCCATGGGAGGCGGAAGGGGGGTAGGGGGGCGGTGGCTGGCGGTGGGGGCGGGGATGGCGGGGGCGGGAGTGGGGCAGCGGGGACCTAGCGAGCGGATTTTTACAGGCGGGGTACGCTTCGGAACGTTCCAGGAACACGTAAACTAAGAGCGCGCTTTGGGCGAGGCATCTCGCGCGTACGGGCAAAAGGATTGCCGGCTCCAGGGGGGAGAGGGGGAGATGTGAGGGGAAGGGTGCAGGAGGGGTAGGAGGCCGTTGGGAAAGGGACGGGAGAGGAAGCGGGGAGAGGAGATGGCGAGGGCAACGGTATGGCAGGCGAGAGATCCGCGCACTAAAACCGGTGACCACGTAACTAGCAGGCTGTCCATAAAACGAGAGCTCACTAGCGCGAGGTTTATCGGCAGTCAACACAAAATACGATCCAGAACTTTCCTTGGCGCGCTGGGTAAAGCGGGCGGACGTGCGCTTCTGGAAAGTTCGCTGGGCCGTCGCCTCGGTGAGCGGGCGACAGGGGCCGATGAGGAGTGGAAGGAGGCTTGCTCGACACAGGGGGAGCGTGCTGGCGCATTCGGCTCTGCGGATTTGGACATCAGGCAGACATCCAATGTTGAGAGGCGCAAGAGAATGAAGGACGTCGACGCAGAGTAACATGCCAATCAGCTACAGTAATTAAGTATAACGAAGATGATCATTACGAAGGAAAAAAAACAAACTGATGTATTAAAAGCGAAAGAAAGCATATGGAGCGCTGATACGCAAGTGGCAGAAGTTAATTTATGTTGCAGTTCCAGAACAGTTTCAATGTTCCAGTTTTGCTGTTGGTGTCATAAACACAAATGTTCCAGAACAGTTTTCAATGTTCCAGTTTTGCTGTTGGTGTCATAAACACAAATGTTCCAGAACAGTTTTCAATGTTCCAGTTTTGCTGTTGGTGTCATAAACACAAATGTCCTTGTTTTGTTGAGGGTATATAGTAGCTCCAAAGCAGTTTGTTGATAGTTGCAAATAAAGCACGCACATCAGTTCAAAAACCTACATACCTTGATGCTAGAAAACAAGGATATATCGTTATAAATCTCAGCCTTTAATATGTTTTCTTTTGTTTTTGTTGTTAGTTTGCGACCCAACCAATAGATATTATCAAAATTATGATAAGCTTTGTTCTAAAATTTTGAGAGTTTGGCCTTTTCCAGTTAGCGAGTGTCGATTGAAGGGCAAAATATGTAACATACTTCCTCACGGCGTGACAATCCGTATTTGGGGAGTTGGATAGGAAGGGATAACCACGCATTGGTCTGGAAGACTCAGAAATCACAGAAACCACCGATCAAGTCATCCATACGAAATGGTTCGCCTCAGATGCCAGAAAGTTCGTAATTGATGTGCAACACATCTCGCAAATGTCACGCAACCCGACCGGATTGAAATCGTAATCCCTTTCGGCATCCTCAATTGCCAGTCACTGCTTTAACAGTTGTAACCTCGGAGGCGACTGATAATAGAGTAAATTTCAGAAAAAACGTTCATTCACAGTGATGAAACTGTAAAATTATCAACTGGCATTTATATCCAATAGTGATTTATTGTTTTCACAGCCACTTGCTCGCGGTTTTGGGTGATCCCATCTCGTCTGCGCTTTCCTTTCCCTACGGACTCATATTTCACTCAACTACCCGTCACAGGAGCTTCTCCGTCCCATCCGTATTAATTCTGCCTTGATGAAAACCGTTCCCCACCTCAGCTTCCTTTGATAGAACAGCTTCCTGTCTATGTCCTTCCCATCTCGGACAGCTTCCTGTTTCTTTCAATGCGCATGTACGTCTCGTCTCTTACGTCCATCTTACATACATCTCGTATAACAGTCCCCGTTGTGAAGAAAGATACAGATCCAGGGAATGTAAAGAAGCTGAAGGTTCATGCATGATGATTGGGAAAACTCCGTCATACCATACGCAAGAAAGCATTCGTACCTGAGGCGAGGTTAGAACCCTCGACCTTTCTGTTCCGGATGCACAAAGAGCATCTATATTTCGCGCGCACGCAGGGGGCCAGCCCGCTGTTGGGAGGTCCACTAGGTGCTGGAATACGATGATTGCGTTCCGTACTGGTACATTTGGTGGTGACCATTCGATGGCTATTGTTAATGATGGATTGTTATCGGGCAGCTGTACGATACGATTTGAATTGTGCAAGTTGCACTTACTAGACTCAATAAACTATTGTTATTTGTTTATTTCAGTGTACTTTTGGGGACGTAACACAGTAGAAGGAAAGAAAGTTATGGCTGTACCACGTTGACGATCTCAGCTTTGCAGGTCTTTCCATTATATTTGCACTTCACATGTTATAAAGGAAAATGTAAGCAACCGTTCTTTGCCAAAGTCATTCTCCGATTTTCATTTCGTTCCGTATGTAGATCAATTCAATCCTCATTGTTAGTAATACCAACATTACCATATTGTTATACAGTCTTTCTAACCAACGCGATTCAGATAGTCCGCTCATCGTCCATTTTATTACAATGAAGCATCGCAAAGGAAGACATTCGGGCAGATATACATATCCCATTGAATCCCAAATTATCATGCGGCTTCCTTCCAGAATAGGCCTTTGTCAGCGACTTCTCCCGCACGCACCACGCGTTCTCGTCCTCCCCCCCCCCCACATCCCCTTCCGCGTAGAGAAATAATCGCGCTCGCCTGCGATCCGCGACGGGCGATCCGCGCTGCGCATGCTCCATGCGCGCGCCGAACGCGGAAATAAATAATTCAACGCCTTGTTCGGCTCCTGCTCGGCGCCAAGGAGGACGCGCCGCGGAAAACAACGCGGCCGAGACAGGGCCACAAAAGGCGCCGCCCGCGGCCGCGCGGCGCGCTTCCAGCGGGGCATTAGCGCGTCCTTTTGTGGCGAGGAATCAACTCCTCCGCGGACGAGTGGTGGGAGGGAAGGGGTGACTGAGGTTGGGGTTGAGCGAAGCGGGACAGGGAGGGGAGGGGAAGTGGCGGACAGAGCGGGGAGACGCTGAGCGGAGAGCGGCAGGAGGTGGCGGGGCAGAGAGGAGAGGGTGAGTTGCGGTTGGGGTGAGACGCGCGGAGCGGGGTGGAGCGAAGCGGGGAAGAGAGAGGAGGGGAGGACAGAGCGGGGAGAGGCGGAGCAAGCAGGGTGGGCGAGCATGGTCAAAGCCGGGAGGGTCGAAGCAAAGTGGCGGGATGGAGCGGGGAAATTGTGGCGGAGAGGAGCGGGGAGATGGGCAGAGTTGGGGCGGGTGGGGGAAGCAAGGAGGGGCGTGGCGGGGCGGGGCGGGACGGAGTGGGACGACATTTGAGTGGAGTGAGGCAGAAGGAGGCGGAGCAGGGAAGGGAAGGGAGGGGCCGGAGGGACCGGAAGGACGGTGGGCGTGACGGGGCGGGGTGAGGCGGAGCGGGGAGATGCTGGGCGGAGCGGGGCAGCTCGAGAGAAGTGAGGAGCGGCGGGTCAGAGCGAGGATGATCCTGGCCGAGCGGGACAGGGTGCGGCCGCGCAGGGAGGGGCGAGATGAGGTGAGACGGATTGGGGTAGTGCCGTGCGAAGTGTGGAGGTGTGGAGTGCTGCGGGGCGACGCTGAGCGAAGCGGGGAAGGGTGGAGTAGAAGGAGGTGCCCGGTGGAGCGGGGCAGGGTGCGGCAGAACACAGGACAGTCGAGATGGGGTGAGTCGGGATGGAACGGGACGGACCGGGAAGTGTGAAGGTGCGGGGCGCAGCGAGGCAACGCTGAGCGGAGCGGGAAAGGGTGATGTAGGGCCAGACGGAGCTGGAAGAGGCTGGGCGGGGCGGGGCAGCTCGGGGAAGAAGCGAGGAGAGGCGGGCCAGAACAGGGAGATTCCGGGTCAAGCGGGGTAGAATGTAGCAGAGCAAGGAGGGGAGTGATAGGGTGGGACGGACTGGGGAAGTGCGGAGGTGCGGAGACGGAGATGGGCGGTGCCAGGCGGAGCGGGGCAGGGTGGGTCGGGGCAAAAGCATAGCGGAAGCGGGCGGTGCGGCGGTGCTGAAGGGGGAATAAATGAATGCAAAACACTTGATCCCTTCTGGGAAGTTCTTACCGGGCGCAGGTCGCTAAAACAGGCAAAGGGCGCCGCGCGACACGCGCGAGGCGACACGCAGCGTTCTCGGGGCGACGCAACGGAAGGCGGGTAGGGAAGGGAGCGAGGGACGTGGATCTCTCCGGGGCACTGTGTTATTTATGTATTTACAAAAGTCAAGTGTTTTTATTAATTTGGTCACCTGTTGATAACACAAGGAACGTGTTATTCTAAATTATTGTAAACGTATTTTTTAATTTTTTTCGATGTGTTGAGCTCCAAATAACCAAAATTGTAAAGAACGTGCAGTTAGGTATTGGCCCCCTAAAGTGTGTTTACTTTTATTTTTCATTGATTCATACTATAAATGAAATTATATGTTGTTGTGGAATTTTAAAAAATATGTTCAGGTCAGAAAACCATAACGGAAATTTTGTTGGTCGCCCTTATCAGTTTATGCATCTTCCTTCGCTATAATAGAACATAAATATTTCATCTGAATATAACACCTTTCTGGTGATAAATAATTTTCTCACTTTTTTAATAAATTACCTATATATTTATTACCTATATTAGGTTAAATATATATAACCTTATCAAATCATTCGTTGTGCATCTGACTTCTCCGGCTTCTGTTATTTTCACATATAATTTCAGGACAATGCTATACAATCAAAATACTTCCTGTCGATTAATAAACAAATTATGAATACGAATTGCAGATTGTGAATAACAATCTGTTATGTTGCTTTCATTTAATTCTACAGTGGATAGATACCTACATATCTGAACGCAAAGTCCATGTATGTGATTGCGAAGAAAAGTTACAAACGAAACACAAAACAGCATCCTCATTAACTTACAAGAATATCAAAATGAACTGATTTTTCTTCAAGAAACGGATTCACATTATTTTCAGGGATAAAAATATATTTTTAATGATTAGAATGTATTTAAAATTGTAATCAATTTCCTGGTAATTTTCTGCATATCACGTTTTGCGTGCTTTAACTATTCATAAAAACTTGCATCGACATTTACTTTTGTTTTCTCTAGGCATCACCACTAATTCCTACAACAATCATTAACATCATTCCTCCAATTACACTATCTGGCAATCCTTTGATATTTGCGGTTGTGGCCGCATCGCAAGTAAATGCTCCTATGGAGTTGGCAGCTCAAGTATTCAGGGCTGCAACAGCATCCAAGCGTTGTAAGGCAGTCCTCATTCCAGAGCTGTATAGGCCCAGCCCAAGGGCGAATATCGCGCGCCCAGTGGGCGGGGCCGGCGGGCGGGCCGGCCAGGGCGCGAGCCGCGGTGGCAGAGCAGCTTCTCGTATTGACCGCGAGGAGCGTTGGCGGCGCGGCGCTGACCGGAAGCATCCCGGCCGGCTGTTCTCCTCTCCGCTATCGGAGACCGCGCCGCCGCCGCCGCCGCCTCCGCACGCACTGCCGGTTTCTGCTGTTGCCTCCGCTGCAGCCTCCTCTTCCTTCTCCTCCCCCTCCACCCCTCCCCGCTTCGGCCTCCTGCGCCGGAACCGCGCTCCATCAATCATCGAGGCGGCGCTGGAGAAACAAAAGACGCGCGCCTCGGGAGCGACGTGGGCGGCGGGGGCGGCGGGGGCGGCGGGGGCGGCGGGGGGGCTGGCGGGGGCGCGGGGGCGGCGGGCGGGCGGGGCGGCGGGGGCGGCGGGGGCGGCGGGGGCGGCGGGGGCGGCGGGGGCGCGGGGGCGGCGGGGGCGGCGGGGGCGGCGGGGGCGGCGGGGGCGGCGGGTGGCGGCGGGGGCGGCGGTGGGCGGCGGGGGGCGGCGGGGGACGGCGGGGGCGGCGGGGGCGGCGGGGCGGCGGGGGCGGCGGGGGCGGCGGGGGCGGCGGGGGCGGCGGGGGGCGGCGGGGGCGGCGGGGGGCGGCGGGGGCGGCGGGGGCGGCGGGGGCGGCGGGGGCGGCGGGGGCGGCGGGGGCGGCGGGGGCGGCGGGGGGCGGCGGGGGCGGGGCGGGGGCGGCGGGGGGGCGGGGGGGGGGGCGGGGGCGGGGGCGGGGCGGCGGGGGCGGCGGGGCGGCGGGGGTGGAGGCGGGGGCGGAGGCGGCGGGGGCGGGGGGTGGAGGCGGGGGCGGAGGGCCGGGCCCCCCCCGGGTGGGGGGGGCGGGGGTGGAGGCGGGGGCGGCGGCAGGGGGCGGAGGTCGGGGGTGGAGGCGGGGGTGCAGGCCGGGGGGGGCGGAGGGGGGCGGAGGCGGGGGTCGGAGGCCGGGGGCTGCGGAGCGCGTGAGCCCGCAGGGCGTTGTTGACACATCGCGAGTGAAAATTTGCGGAGCGCCGCGCACGCGGAGAAAGGAGCTCGTAGGCAAGGGGGAGAGTAAGGCAAAGAGAGAGAAAGAGAGAGAGAGAGCAGAGAGGTAGGTACGGAGAGGGAGGCAGAACGTGGAACGTGCCTGCCGAGCCGAGCGCGCCCGAACGCAAAAAGCGGATCAGTGGGGACACAGCAACGCTGCTGAGTTCGGAGAGAGGGCGGGCGGGGAGGGCGGGTGGGTGGAATAGGAGGTGGCGACAGCGAAAAGACGACAGTGGTGAGAAACGGTGGACGGGCAGATGGAAGACGGAGAGGTAGAAAGACCAGAGGCTTGAGAAGGAAAAGAGGCAAGGGCTGCGACCGCACATTCAGATAAGTGACATGGAACCACGAACAAGACAACAAATAAAAAGCTAGTTATGGAGGCCTCAAATGAGAGGAATAATTTATTTAATAGGTGATTATGTGTATAATATACACATTAAATGTAATGTACATATATAATATTATTATATATAGTAATATATATGTGTGTGTGTGTGTGTGTGTGTATTGGGTATTACTTGATAAGTATGTGTTCTAGACCTTTAAGTCATTACAATACCTACGTGAATCAGAGAGTAAAGCAGGAGTAAAAGATGGAGGAGCGAGCGAGAGGCAGAGCGGCGATGTGGTGGGCGAGGGGGGTGGGCGAGGGGTGTGGGCGAGGGTCGTGGGCGAGGGGTGGGCGAGGGGGTGGGCGACGGGCCGTGGGCGTGGCGCGGGGGCGGTGATGAAGACGGAGGAGCGGGCGGAGGGCGGCGCACCAACACGGCGCGCGTCCCCCTGGGGGTGGCCGCCATCTGGGGCAGCGGGGCGGCGCTGCGCGGGCTACTGGGGCGGGGGCGAGGGGCGACACGACACACTCAACGGCTGCACTTGCCGCGCCAGAGGGAGATCGCGAGCCAGCTAATGAAATCGTTGCTTTCTTGCAGGGAACGCAGGAGCAAATATTTAAGAAAATAAGAAGAGGAAACAGTCGGACGCGCCAAAATAATTAGTTTAATAGCGTAAGTATTAGTGCCAATGTCTGGGTGTGACGATCGTATTCCTTGGGGACTAACGTTCAGGAAATTGCATGAATTAATTACAATGTTGTTTGCAATGCATGTGGCAAAGTGAGTCACTAAACACCGAGGCGTACGTAGGGTGGGTGGGTGGGTGGGTGAGGGGCGCCCCGGGCGGCAGGTTTAAGAGGCGACAAATTTAACAATAAATAATTATAATATCTTGTGAAAATTTGTATCATTTTATTTCATATTTTTGTCGAAATTTCGATTCGGACCGATTGAAACGAGCACGGAATCTTTCATTACTTATTCTGTGACGTCTTTAAGAAATGAAGTAAAATAATGACATATGCTCATTGTAGCGATGGCAAGCACTGTCTGTACTGACTTGTAGCGATTTCCGGTATTTTATTTTGTGCTTGGATTGTTTATGACTAATATTCGGTGAGAATTACTTCTGTCATATAAATAACAGTGGTCAATATGGAATAAATAACACCTGCCAATGAGATTATAGTTCGGATTAGTCCCTTCAGGGAAGTCGGCAAGTGATGATTCGACAATGCAGAGAAAGTTTCATCGATGGACCATCAGTCATCCAATTTACATTAACCTAATCGTCTACACATATGCGCATTCCAAGCTCTGATTTCATTGTTCATCCATTGCTAGTACATGTAGTGATTGTTAAATTACTGAATTGTGTTGAAAAATTGTATTATTCGTGTACGTATACATTCGACTATGTGAATATTAAAATTTTATTTACGTTTTTTATTTAGGTAATTGTATGTTTGACTATATGCTACTTTAAGATTTAATTTATTAAAATAAAAAATCAGAATAAGCAAATTCAGGTAAGGAGGTTATATATTTTTTTAATTTATTAGTAATTATTTTGATGCATTCTAGGATTCTAGTGTTTACGAATGCAACACTAATAAATGTTTGTTTTATTGTAAATTGTGTACGAATTACTTTTTTATTTGTAACCTGCACAATACACAATACTGATGACTGTTCTTGCCGAAAATTCTTTGGAATTACAGTATATTGTAGTCCTTTAAGCTGAAATACCTAAATAAGGGAGCGGCAAAATTTTCCTCCGTCCCGGTCGACTGACACTCACCCTTCGCCACTGACGAAACAACAAGGATTAATTTTACTATATCACGAATAATCTCATATTCACTGTAGCAATGAATATGAATTAAAACATTGTCAAGAGTATATGAAACAATAACTCAATTTTCTAGTGATGCAAATGAACTCAAACAATTCTCATACGAAACACATAAAATTTTGTCGAATAAGAAATAAATTCCCACAGAGAAGAATGCTCCAGGACACAACACCCTAAAAATAATTTAAATTGTGATAACATATTTAAAATTAGACAATTGTAACTTCTATAGTATATATCTATAAAATCAACAAAAACGCATGCGTCACCTGTACCCTCAGAGAAGAAACGAAATCTCGTCGACCCTGAAAAGCCGTGGTTTCGGCGCTGACGTGCACCTCCTGCAAACGTAACCCGAACGCCGGCGGTGGCCGAGGGGACGCGAAACTCAAGGAGCGGCTGCAGCCAACGCGACTGAAGCGCTGCGCCGGAGCGCGGCGGAAACCCGACACGCGAAACTCCGTGGCGGGGCGCGGGCGCGGAGTGGGCGGAGGCAAGGCGCCCGCGTGGGGCGGCAGGGGGAGGGCGGGGCCCGCGGGGGGCTCCAACGGCCAGGAGGGAGGGAAGGAAGGAGATCGGAGAAAGGGTGCGAAATGCAGAAGCAATGGTGGGCGGGCCCGAGCAGGCACGTGGAGCGAAGAGATGGGCGGAACTCGCGAACTAGATGGAAGGGAGAGAGAGACAAACAGAGAGATAAAGACATAGAGAGAGAGAGAAAGAGAGAAAGAGAGTGAAAGACAGAGAGAGAAAGACAGAGAAAGACATAGAGAGAAAGAGAGAGAGAAAGACGGGGAAAGAGAGAGAGAAAGAGAGAGAGAAAGAGAGAGAAAAAGAGAAAGAGAGAGAGAAAGAGAGAGAGTCAGAGACAGAGTGGGCGAATACGGCACGGATTGAGTATGATCGGAGAAAGACAGGAAGAGGTGCGGACGGGGTTGAAAGAAGCAGTGGTGGGCAGGTGGCGTGCAGAACGTTGACTAGTGAGAGGGACAGGGTGCAAGAGGGCGGGACTCGGGTGGGTGAAACGAAAAGGGTGTGAGTGAGCAAAAGTGGGTGGATGATGAGAGTTGATGAGGGAGAGTGGGGCGCGGGTTGCCGGGGCCAAGTGTGCGAGCCGGGGGTGGGGTTGAGGGAGGAAGGAGGCGGGATTCAGATGGACATCGGAACGGACGTGCGGGGTTTTGGTGGGTGGGGATAGGATTTTGGGCGGGTGGGCAGATATGTGAGGCGGGGTCAGGGTTGAGAGAGCAAGGGCTGGTGGGGCTCGAGCGGGGCACGAGACGGAAGGACGGGTTCGGGCGGAGAGAGGGATGGGCAAGCGAGGCGGGCGGGCGAGGCACAGGTGTGTAGGCGCACCTGAGCAAAGAGTCGGTAGCCAGGGCGTGGGCGGGTTGGGAGAGCAACTGCGGGCGGGGCTCAAGCGGGACGCGAGACGGGAGGGCAGGGCCGGCGGATTTTGGGCGGGGCGGGGCTAGGCCATGGTTGGGACAGCAAAGACGGGCGGAGTTGTGGCGGGACGCATGTCCGGGATCGGGCGCGGCGCAGGCGGGAAGGGGCGGAGCAGGGTTGAGAGGGCAAGAGCGGGCGGGTCGCGTGCGGGCGAGGAGAGGGCGGAGTTGCTGCGGGGCGTCGAGTGGAGATCCTGTTCGAGCCCTGGCGGAGCCACGTCTAATTAGATCGCGTCCTCGCCTGCGACTCCGGCGCCGCCACGCCCCGCCGCTGCAGCTCTGCGCTCGCGAAGGGAGTCGATGCGACGCGCCGGCGAGGGGCAGAGGGCAGGGGAGGCGAGGGAAAATTAGAAACAGGGTCTCCACACAAGAGGAGCTTCAATTTTCGATAAATAAAGGAAGTAACACCAGACAATTAATTATCCGAACAAATAGTGCAAAATACTGCATCTCCGTGTATGTGATCATTGGAAATAAGTTGTTAAGACCATACACTATGTGATCAACAGTATCCGGACACGGAAGTGGTGGTGTTATGATGTGGTCGTGTTTTTCATGGAGGGGTCTTGCACCCCTTGTTTTGCGTGTCACTATCAAGGTATAGGCTCACGATGTTTTAAGCACCTTCTTGATTCTCACTATTGAGGAGCAATTCGGGGTGGAGATAGTATCTTTCAACACGATCGAGCACCTGTTCAGACTGCATGACCTATGGCGGAGTGGTAACACGACAATAATATCCCTGTCATGGACTGGCCTTCACAAAGTCCTGACTTGAATCCTATCGAATAACTTTGGGATGTTTCTGAACGTCGACTTTGTGCCGGGCATCACCGACCTACATCGATACCTCTCCTCAGTGGAGCACTCCATGAAGAATGGGCTGCCATTCCCCAAGAAATATTCTAGCACCTGATTGAAAGTATGCCTGCGCGAGCGGAAGCTGTCATCGAGATTAAGGGTGGGCCAAAATCCTATTAAATTCCCGCATGACCGATGGAGGGCGCCACCAACTGGCAAGTCATTTTCAGCCACGTGTCCGGATACTTTTGATCCCTTAGTGTTCATGTATACATTGTAATTCCCCATGACAGCCATTCTCGTGAGATATATAAGTAACACTGCAACTGGAAACTTGCAGTTTTTCATAGACGACGATTTTGTGTGAAAATATTCTGACCATGTAATTTCGTTTGCTCCCTTTATAAAGTTCACGTTCAATTCCACGTCATATCATCTTACCTTTCCTTTCTATCCCCTTGCTCTCTCATCAGATAAAACGAGATACAAATTCTAATCTTTACGCCGTTGACGAACTTTCTTCTTCTTTATTTCCAAAACGCCTCTATAACACTTTATCGCGCAATAATGTCAGTCTGCATGGAAATAGATATGGCTTAGTCATTTACATGTTGCAAATCTTATTTCTTGCCGCCCTTCAATAGCGTAGGTGATTAGGGTGCATTGTGTCGTGGGCGTGAAGATTATTGCACTCCGGTGCCGAGAATTACCCTGTCCTGAGATAGGAGATTCCGCTTGTTAGTATCTAGGGTATGGTTTCAAATATATCCCACTAGTAGCTCCTATTCTTAATTCTTTAAAATTATAAAAATGCATCTCTTTCCCAACATACATTCCCAATTTAATTGAATCAACACTTGTGTTGTTTATTGTGTAGTGTTTGACAAACCACCAATTGCGCCTTAGCTACTAGTGAAAACCCGCAGCGGCTCCGCACATGAGTGCACAGAAGCCGTTGCAGCGCAGGCGAACGACGCGGGGGCGGGGGTGAGAGGGGGCGGGGGCGGAATCGATAGCATTGCGCGGGCGGCAGGGGTGGGGGAGGGGCGGCGGGCGCAGCGGCCCAGAGGCGAGGGGCGATAAGGCGCGGCCACGCCCTCCCATGTTAACGAGCGGAATGAGACGCAGCCCCGCCCCGCCCCGCCCACCTCCCTCTCCAGCCGAACACTACCCCCGCCCCGCCTCTCTCCCCCTCCCCCGAAACCCTGCTCCGCCTCGCCCATAGCCCCCACCCACCGAATCCTGCCTCAATCCATTCCGCACCTCTTCTCTCCCACCGAACCCTGCCCCACCCCACCCCGCCCCGCTCCGCTCTGCCCCGCCCGTCTCCCCCTCTCACCGAACCTTCCCCAATTCCATCTCACACCTCTCCCCCTCCCAACGAACCCAACCACGCCCTGCCCCACCCTGCTCTGCCCCTCCCACCGAACCCTCTCCGCCCCATTCCCTCTCCCTCCAAACCCTGTCCTGCCGGCCCTTCCCGCCCCTCTTCCCTGACCCGTGCAAGAGCATCTTCTTCCCCGGGGCCGCTGCAGACGGAGTTTCACGAGGCACCACGCAAAACACTGCAACTCTTCTTCGCTTGGGTTTATTTTATTCTTCCCTTTGGCCTTTCAACCGGTTGGGGGGTTACGAAAAGGTTTATAAAATGATGCGTTATTCTTTCAATGTGCATATGGAAGTTTGCTATTACTATTCATATCACTCGGAATAAAAATTCTTACATTACATCAATTCACTTAGTTCAGTAAAGAATGAATTAAGCTTTAATGGTCATGGTCCAGCATGAGGAAGAAACGAATAGTTGTATCTGAATGTTGTGACAGACCCAGGTAGCAATTTTAATATTAAATTTAATTAAAAGTGTAGATAATGATGTGTAATAAAATAATTCATCATCCCTTGACAGGATTGAGGCAATGAATCCAGAGCCGTGATTTAGACATCGACAACAACTTGCTGACTCTTTTGTCTGGTACGATCGTGATCTCAATGCACCAGAGAATTTCATAATGAAATGAAGCAATGAAACAATCACTCTTTACTATCGGAAAGGGATCACGGTTTATAAATATATACATTGCAACAGTAGATAATAAAAAGTATGAAAAAAGAGAGTAAAATATGCTATAAAATTTAAAAAACATTTGTTACGAAGAGGAAGCATGTAAAGATTTATGTCTCCATTTCATTGCATGTTTTATTAAATACATTTGCCCACCTACGTAAATAATAATAGTGGAGCTATTCGTAAGCTGTGTTTGAGAATAAAAATTCTCACCAAGTTATGACACATTTTATTTCAATTGCCTGTACGGCTCTTTAAACATGAACTTTTCAATATACCTCCGCAAAATTCAAAATGCTCTCATTTATTCTCAAAAACATATTCCTGCTTGTTCTTTAGTTCAAAACGCTCGCTTGGAACAAGTACACCTAATTTCTCTCGTAATGTTGGAGAATATTATCTTTGAAAAGGATTTCCGGGAGACACAAACTTCGAAAGCAAACCTTTCCCCCTTCTGAACACCTTTCGACGGAGACAAATCCCATCAAGAGGCACTCGAAAGGCGACTTCCACGGAGCGTCGATGAGTCAGCCAGATGGCAAATGTTTAACGATCTCTCGAAACATGTTGGAGAGCGCGACCGAAAATATTTACGCGGCCCGTCCCGCCCCGCCTCGACCATCCCCTCCTCCCAGCCCATTCCTGCAGGCGGAGGAGCCTCTTCGACAAACTTTTCTCTCCCTCGTCTCAATTATATCTCGGATTTTTCATTAAAGTTTTCCAATTAGCGGAGTGAAAGGTACAAAGGGAAATGCATTTCCTCTCGGAGAAAAGCGCGTCACTTTCGCGACCGATTTCTGTGGAGCCCTTAATCACGAAATCGTCGCCCTTCGTTCGAGAGTGAGTCAAGACCACCAGCTCAACAGGCTACATTATGGTAGGATGAAAAGGACGGCTCAGATTTATTTTTTTCGGAGTAGTTTTTGGGTAGGTCAATGCGTTAAATGATATGTGCTGGTCGAAAGGTGTGCGAAGGAGGAAATTGGTTGCTTAAGAAAGAAAGGGAGATAATACTAAAATGGTTTGATTATAATCTCTCATCTCGCTAAAATAACGATGTGAAACGAAAATATAATGTAGCGCGTACGAGAACTGAACTCAGAATGGCTGGACGATAGATAGATAGTTCAGCAATATTGATTTCAATTCTCGTATGTTGTTCCCTTATTGATGTGTACAATGTGCAACGCATTCCTTACATTAAGCCGTCATTGCGGCTGTATGGAATTGTCTGGAATTACTTGGGAAAAGATTCTGAGATGTAATATATCCGTAAGAATACATAATTATGTAAAGTTCTAATTATTTAAAAAGCCTGTCTCTGTGTTAGATAAGCAATTCATTTATCTAAAGTTTTACATCAAGTAGCTTGCGATCTTGCTAGGCATTTTATTTCAAACAGGAAGAGGGTGATTAACATGCGACTATCATCTTTCATAATACTCATCGTCATTATCAGTTATTTATGGGGTAACTAATTTCTTAATAATTATGAATTTCGTACAGATTTAACGAGGTGTAGATTGAGATTATGTTCTCAATCTACTTCTCTTCGCTAATCAGCCCGAAAGAAAAGTGAATGAATTTTGAACTAGACGAAAATAATGGGTGTATTTTGTGCAAATTTATATCTATCTATTGATTTTTAACAAAAATATTAATCTACAGATGTTCAGTGGAATCATACCGAACAATTTATGAATATTTTAATAAAAATGTTTAATTCATTTTAGCAAATGTATTCGTAAATTATTTATTTTATTCATTTTATTTTCATGTGATTATAACGTACAAAGCTTTAAGCTTTTATTAAAAGTAATTTGAAAAATGGACGTAAACCTACCGATTAAACAACAATTCTCTCTTCTTTGCTTTATCAATACAAGTGTAGGTGGTTTATTTACCTTACTTTTAATTTATTTATGTCAAAAGAGTACTAGACGATATCTAATATTTATGATAAAGAACAAAATGTAACTGTCCAGAAGCAAGAGCAAGGAGACATTATTGCCCTATGAACAAAAGGAGTCTGGACAAATATTCCATTGAAATGAGACGTTTCGTCAAAAGTCAATATTTGTGAGGAATATTCATAATAAAAGTTAATTCTCATTGCAAATATCTCGCACAAATTCCGATTTTCTTTGTTTTCTCTTACGCTTTAACGATCGTTAATAAATAAGCATGAATAGGGAGTGTTTGTCAGGCGAATAAAGTAATTTTATTTGAATAAGGTAGTATAAAATAATTTATTTATTCGTAAGAAGATTTTTCTTTATTCCACACATTTACTTTGCTCAGTCTTGATAGTCACGCGACTCTGCGTAACTCCCTTTCCCAGCTATCTCGCGGCACCTTGGGGAACTCCTGAAGGCACATCACAAGGCACCTGCCCCCAAAAGCCGAATCGTGCAACTAAGGGCGCCGACAACTCGCGTCGAACCGCAGAATCCATCTTCCCTCATCACACTTCTCTCAACAGGCCACCAACGAATCATAACTTTCAGTCGAAAGAAACATCAATAGAGATAGTAAGAAATAATTTCACTTCACAAATAGTTTAAAAAGCAATTAAATCCTCTATTTCAGGAACCAGTCACGCGCCAAGTTAAGAAAACGGAAAGAACTCTCTAGATTTGTTTATTTTTTTGATAGAAACTTTAATTATGCTTTGCTAAAAGTAACGCATTCAATAATTTTTACGAAAAAATGCTTACGTACACTTTTTTAGATAAATATTCCTGAATGAACTCATTCTTTGGCGCTTCGTTAGTTTCTGAAATAAACAATTAAATTGACGTCCCGGCCATTTCACACCGTTAAAGGGAAAACCGATCAGAACAGGAAGACGCTCAGTCAAAATTAGACAAAAAATCCATATCTGCAAAGGCAGCACACCTCAAAGCCGATTGTCCTCTTTCACACACACATATACATCATACACAACACTTGTCCGCGGGCGCGTCAATGCAGCCAATAGGAGGGCATACGCTGCAACCACTTCACGCGAGGGGGCGGGGCGGGCGCACTCTGCGTGTGACAGCGGGAAGCCCCACCAAATTGCTAAATATTTGAAAAGCTGCATCGGACAGGACCTCCACTTCTACACGTCCTGCGCTCAAATTCCATTTTAGTATTTCAGTGGAAATTCGCTTTAACTTGGGCATCGACGTATATATGTCTGCAGGGAATGAATATTTATTTATATTTGAGCGCAGAATTCCTCTTTCCGTAATAACAGTTGTGAATAATCTACTCCTAAATGTTAAGCGTGGTCTCTGGAAAGAGGAGCTGAAAATTGTTTTCAGATCCATGGAGTTTTTAATACCGGATGTATGGAAACCGAAAGAAGAAATGCCATACCGACGTAAATAATGTTTATTGTGTCAGTAAATTTTGTCAAATTAAAGGGGAAATAAATAATAAATTCAAAAGTAAGAAATAAGAAATTTGGCTAAGTAATTAGAATAATGGAAAGTCTTAACAAATTTCAACAAACATGTTAAGATAATACAATCGTTTCTCAGTCTTTCTGTTTATGAACAACATTTCCCAATATCTTGAACTTCCTAAATATGCAGCATTAAATCTGATTTCTTTTACACCCAACTTTTCACGACCGAGATTTCCGCATCATACATTGCGGCAAATTATACTGTGAATTCTAAATGTATTTGATAGTGAAAATTGGCCAACTACTCTATAATTTCGTTGCAAAACTAAAGAGTTGTCCTATAGACGCTCTAATCATTTCATCTTACGAAAAATCGACAATTGAAAAAGCATTCGATGCCGCAACAGCCCCGACATCCTGGCAACGGCCGATTGCCGCTCCATTTTTCTGCCCCAAACACAAAAGCCGCCGCCGTAATTGAACGTTTCCATTCAGCCACGCACAAAGAATTTACATTCATGCATACATTAATCTGCCTGCAAACATTTTCGAAACGCAAATTCCTGCAAATAAGAATTTAAAAAAAATGAAATCTGTTTGAAAAAGTCCGGTATCCGTATTACAGGCAGGCGTTGGAATTGAAAAATTACACCGGACGCTAGCAGCAATTTTTCTGTGACTTCATGCGGTGAGTGCCGTTCGGTTCAATTTCCTTTGCAGTTCCTCGTGACGACAATGGGAGCAGTCAACGGAGCCGAGATGGATATTCGATGGCTGAAAATTCACTGCTGACGAAGAGAGCAATCTACTATATGTATTTTGTGGTGACGTGGAAGTCCGACTTCATTCCATGGCAGGAGCTGCAATATCTTAAAACATAATTTCAATCCTGTAAAAAGGTTTTTTTATTCGCTAACTTACTAGATATGACATTATAATATTGAATAAAGTCTGTGATTTTTTTTAAATTCTGGCCCTCAAGAAAATGTGCGCAGATACATCACTTTCCCCACACGTCATATACAATTTTTTACTGTTTTTTTGATAAATAAAATAAATAAATAATGCAAAATAATAATATTCAATTTTGTTACACATAACAAAAATAGTGATCTAAACGATCTTGGAATCTAGAAGTTACTCAATTAAAACTTACAAACGTTTTTACGTTCTGATTCTAATTATCATAGAATATAAAAAGAATATTTAACTGGTTGTAATGAATGTGATGAAAGTGAATAATGAAGAATATTATCTTAGTAATATATTTTTGGTGTTTTTCAAAACACGAAATGCTTACTAACGTTTTACAGCACAATAATTAGACGAATAAAGGAATAAAGGTGATATAAAAAATTGAAATTCCTCCTCTCCCTCTCCAATTGCACTTCCTTGGGGAGATGCTGTCAAAGCCCCTCCCATTAGCCCGCTCCCCTCCCAATCCGCTTCCCCGAAGACCTGCTCCGGTTGGAACCCAACCCTCCCCGTGCGGTGTTGGGGGAAGACCGGGAAGCGCGCGGGAGTATCTACGGCCAGAGCGTCTTGTCCCCCAAAACCACTCACCATCAAGCGACCCGCGCAATTTTATATTCCCTTGGCGACCATAGGCACTATCGCCTTCATTCCTTTTCGACTGTCACTTCACTCCTATTTCCCGATAATTTTAGTTTTAAAACCATTAAGCATTAAACAAGCATAATCGCGCGAGAACTCTCCCATTTTAAACCCTACCCTCTTTCTCATTCTTCCATTTCCATATTAAGCTTATATATCTTATTCTCATATGACTTCTTGTATTAACTGAACGTATTTTAAGATACCTCTGCCTGTAAAATAAAATATCCTGTAAAATAAAATCCTGCCTGTAAAATAAATCAAGTAATTATTTAAATTTCACATAGAGTTGCAGACACTGCACGTGGGGTACAATCGAGAAGCGGTGTGTCAGCAAAAATGAATGTCCAAAAAGATCTCATCCTGTAGATTAAAATGGGAATAACGTTTGTTTGATGCCTTTGGAATCAAAAATTCAGGTTTTAAGACCTTAAAGCACTTCGTTTTAGAGCTATATAACTATAAAAATTTCAATAGCACTACATTAGTGTTGTAGTACGTAGCATTTGACATGCACACTAAGATGAGGTTTTTTTCTTGAAATTCCTTCATAATTTTTAAAGTTAAAGTGTAATTCGTCCCGTTCACGTGAAATATTCTTTCTTTAGAGACCTAATTGATAAAGACTGGTTAGGAGTGAGAGCCACAAAACTCTTCTATACAACGTAATTTATATAGAAGACGATGTGAATCAGAAAGGTAACAGCAGATCATGGTAGATGAGTAGGCAATGTAAACATAATTGTTCCAAAATTTTCTTTCATCTATAGAAATTAAATATCCCCTTAGGAAGAGGTTGTTCAAAAACAACGTGAACATGTGCCACGCATTCATCGGAAAGCCTACCTCGGTAGTGCGGGGGCTGCAATCAGCGTCCAAATACACGGGAGGCTGCGGGTTCGAGTTCCGCGCAACAAATGAATGTTGAATGAGAGCGCGTGAGTATTGATTCTGGGAGATTACCTAGGCCATTCGTATCATGAAATGCATGTTGTATTCGGTACGTGGTGTTTATCATTCCCAGGGGGTACGACATATTAGCTTACCACACACTGCTGTGGCTACAAAGAATGCCTATACTTTTCACGGGGTCATTTTTTGTCAAATTTTATTTTATATTCGTTGAACAACGTTCTCGAAACGTTGTTCACATTGTTAAATATTTGTTTTGTAATAAAATATCTAATAAAAAGGAAACAAAGGAGAAAATTTCAATTGCCATTAAAAATGGCGCAGATCAGCCCTGATGAAGACCGCAAAAAATATGGTCACAACGTCGGCTACACAGCCTATAAAGCGGCGTCACCCGGAGAACCGAGATCTCAACCCTAGCCGCAAAAGCCTAAGACTTCGCCATTGAAAATTGGTCAGAAACAACATATAGTTCAAATGTTTGTCTAGAAGTGGATATCATGCGCTTGTATCTAAAAAATACTATCAATACACATCAGAAAAGATCTCCTACTTTAAAGAAATTAAACAAATGACGCATTCTGCTTGCGATGGAACGTGACCACTCGTGAGCATTCGGTTTTGTCCCTTCTAGGAATCCCTGTCAGAAGGGGGAATCCCCCTCAGTATGGGGATTCCTAGAAGGGACAATCCTCAACCGGAACCTCTGGTCTCCCGACTGGTCTTCTGACATACGTGGAAGTTCAGTGAATATAAGTGAGGAAGAGAAGAGGAGATACAAGGATGAGGGAAAAAAGTCACACGCTGAACGTGGCCCATTTGTAAGGGTACTGCTCCGGCATTCGTCTCGTATCAGTAGGTGCGACCACAGAAAATGACCAACACGGCAATCGACCGTTAGAAAATGTCTTTCAGGCAGTGAATGAATCCGACTAAGCTGTGGAAATAGTGTCGAAAATCCGACAGACCGTTGGAATGCGAACAATATAACCTCCCTGTCAACGAACCAATATGGATGTTGCCATTGAGCTATCACAGGTGATGCAGTTCGAGGTCGTGCAAGATATGGGTGTTTAAACCATGTGATTATTGAATTCTTGGCTTTTCGATGCCTCATGTATCTTAAGCCTGATGATAAATCCTATTATTTTCCATTCAGTTCATTCCTACCACTGTGACCATCTTCCCAGAAAAAGATAGAGCTTCAAAGCTTAAGATCCCTTCCTCGCCTCAGCTCCCCCACCGTGTGTGGCTGTCTTCGTAATCACAATGTTTGAGTGGCTGTGTTCTCTACAAGATAAGTCTCGGCCGTATGGCAACTTGTCTCATTCAAGTAAAATGTCAACATTGTCTCCTCAGCACTTAGAAGTTTCTATACCGTGTACATAATGAAGAGCACAGAAGCTATTCACGAAGGTTATGTTATTTAATAAAATATGCTCTAAAACGAAACGAAAGCATTCTAACTTGTGAAGAATCTAATTTTATATTTTATATTATATTTTCTTTTACACACTTGCGTTAGCTAGTTTCTGTGTTATAATTTATTATTTCTGTGTTGTAATTATAGTTGTGTTAAGCTTAGTTTCTGTGTTATACGTACAATTGTTCCCATTTACTGCGAGTTGAAACCAGAGATAACAATACGGGTTAAGAGCATCATTTCCAGCGAGTACGTAATTGTATATAGACATCTTCGATCCATTTTTAATTCAGTTAATTTTTCTTCCGGCTGACAGAGCCATTACGCACTTTTAACCTTCTAGCGGAGAAAGAAAGTGTTATTCTGGCGACGAAAGATGCGATTTGAATTTAGCTCAGAGACTTAATTTCGGCTTGAGGATCTTTCACATGCAACGAACCTACAACATGGGACAGCCGGCTTTAGTTCCCTCTCGAAGAAATGCGTACGAAGGATGTTTTGAACCCGCAAACTTGGGTACACGCTGTTATACCACCGAAGCCGCATTTCATTAAAAAAAGTAGGAAAAGCATACCATTAGTTGGCGGTCATCAACGCACGGTCCCGCACCCGTTACCGCGTGTCGGTCCCATCGTACATCATCCCGCTCGCGGTCAAAATGCAGGAGACCGCAGGACCTCGTTTGGGGCCCCCCGGCGCCTTGGGTCGCCGTCCATCGTCGTCCATTGGCGTGCGGCGGCGGGGCGGTTGCCGCGACAGGCAGTCCCTCCTCGCCCGAATATTGGCCCCACCGCCTCGACCTCAGCCCCACGCACCCCGCGTGGCCCCATGCCCTGGCAGAGGCGACGCCCCGCGGCGCAGTGGGGAACTAGACGGTGCCCGCGTACGAAATACCGTCCCCGGAAGATGGCCTAACATTTTGATTGACAGCGATGTCCCTTTCATAACCATCGACTGATGCTGTGTGACGTCCTGTCTTCTATTAAACGTGATGTCACCAAGTGTTTCATAAAGTACCAGGTAATATTCTGATACACGATTGCGTCCCACACATTGGAGGCGGATGGCGTGGCATCAGTAGCGTAAGGTTTCGCAATACGGGAATTAGTTTGGTCATTATTCTTATAAGTAGAGTGCATGAAGGCGTCTTCTTTCTCTTTCTTCCTCTGGATTGTGAGATCCGGCGGTGACCTACGAGTTCGATTGACTAAATTCCGTGTTTCCGGCTGCGTCACTGGTAAATGGCCATTAGTCTCGAACGTTGCAAGTTGTTATCATGGGAGGCGGTGGTGTTCTTCCTCCACTGAGTGGTGAGATTCGATGCCAACCTACACGTCATCTTGCGGCTCTCTCTCCCCAAGCCAGTATCTCTCACCAGCAGTAAACCCCAGCCGGGACGAGCTCTGAGCTTCCGATTAATATCCAGTCACGTGAAATGGTGTAGTGTATGTCAAATAGTGAGTGTGAGTGTGTGAGGATGGGATAAAGAAGAGGAAATATCGCGCGGAGTCCGAGGCCCGTTTGTTACGGTTCTACTCCTGCTTTAGTCTAATATTGATTCAAGACACCAAATGAAACAACCAATTACAGCTGCTGGACGCTACAAACTCACCCTCAGACAGCGGTAGAATGAGCTAGCTATCTAGCTCGTGTGAACATCGGGATTCCAACCTTAGAATATCTCAGCCGAAGATGCAGCAGAGACAACGACAACGCGTCAGATTCTTGCTCCTTCCGCCCCAGGGCAAAACCCGCGTCTGCTCCAGAAGGCAGCCGCCACGGGTCTCAGCGCGATCATGCTCTGCGGCCCGCGTTCCACCGCGTTCCGCCAGGCTGCGCTCCGAGCAGCCGTTGTGCACCTCGTGCGGGTTCCCCCCGCGCCCCGTCCCTCTTCACAACATCTCGCAGCTCGGGCAGGCTCCGCCTCGACGCACAGCGCTCGGGGCGGTCTTCCGATCCCCCACCCCCCGCCCCTCGGCGCTCGTTCGCCGCTCCGCTCAGTCGCATTCCGGCGCGCCCCACTCCGATGGAGCCCCATTTCGGAACTCGCCCCAGTCACACACTGTTCCACTGCGGCCGCCTCCTCTCTCCCCGCGCGGCGCGCCACACCAGTAGCCTCTGCGCGCCTTCGCTTCGCCTCGCTTCGCCTCGCTTCGCCTCGCTTCGCCTCGCTTCGCCTCGCTTCGCCTCGCTTCGCCTCGCTTCGCCTCGCTTCGCCTCGCTTCGCCTCGCTTCGCCTCGCTTCGCCTCGCTTCGCCTCGCTTCGCCTCGCCCGCACACCTCTTCGCTTGGCTGCACCATTCCGTCTTGTTATAATACCCATCGTCTCTCCTCCCTTCGCCTCACCATATACTACTTGGCCTTTCATACCTTCCTGCCAAGCCCACCTTCGCCCTGCCCTTCCACCTTCACCCTACCCTTCCACCTTCCCCGTACCCTTCCACCTTCGTCCAGCTCTTTCAATCCGCGCTGTGCAATGCCTTATTTTGCGTCTTCTTTTCCCAGCACGTCACACCACACGTGAACGATGTGATCCTACCACGACTCACCTCCTCTGTACAGGAAGTGATCGAAGGTACTGCCACTACGCGCCCCTCCCGCGTCACCCCCATCCACTTTGGTTCCTCCTTCTCCCTCACCGTCCCTCCCCGTTCCCGCCTCGCCCTTCTCCGCCTCTCACCTCTTCACTTTGACCGCCTTGCCCTTTCTCACCACTCCGCCCAAATCCCCGTCCCCACTTCACCGCTCCTTCACTCTCCCCTCCCCTTCCAGTAACGGCATTCCCTCCCCTTGTCCTCCCCCACCTCGCTCATTGCCACCGAATCCTGCCCCCCTTTCACCGTCGCACATCCCCTCCCTGCATGCACCTCCCCCTCCCCCGCCCCTGCGCGTACCGCCGCGCGGAGCGAGCGCTCGTATTTAATGCATTTATTGGAAATTCCCCGCGCGCCGTAAATCATGATTCCTCGCCCAGGCGCAGCGCCCGTGTTGTTCCGCCGCGCGCTTCCGGGTCGGGGGGCGGGGGAGGGGGAGGGGATGGGGAGGGGCGAGGGAGGGGCGAGGGAGGCGGCCGTGACGAAGGAGAGCGGCGGCGGCGGCGACCAGCAAGGCGCTCAGGTACAGAGTTCCGACTGCGAAGGAGGTCGCAGATGAGAAACGGGGCGGGCTATTGGAATGTGCGAATATTGCAGCCAATATTGCTATCAGTGTGATTAAAGTAACGATAACAAAGGAATATCTGAAGTAATTGAATTAAGCGGAATGGTGAGGATCTGATTAAATAAATTGACAATCTGGAACAAAGAGTGTATGTATTGCAGATGAAAAATAAGATTGTAGCAAACGTAATTTTTTAAAAGTACCCTTGGTAAAACGAAAGATCTTCACCAATCAGTACTTTGTAATTATGAACATTTCTTTGAGACGTGAAATTCATATTTCTTGCAAAAACCTTTGGAATGTAGATTAAGAATTTCACAAAAAAGTATAAATGTATGCATACAGTTTTAGTTACATTGAATAAGATGTATTGAATCAGGGCATTACTATTAAATATTACAAATCTTTAAACGAGATTTTCTTATATTTTGCAGCAAATAAAATGCAGAATTCATCAAGAACGAAAGTGCATAAATTGAAAAAACATTGAAGGATCAAAAGTAGAACGATTTATTTGATTCATGTTTCCCAATGCGTCAACTGCAATGGTGGCTAGTCCCGTTTGTGTAGTGAATATTATTAACTCTAGAGGGATCAGTGTTCCTCCCCAATAGTTGGTGAGATCCAGCAGCTTCACTACATGTTTGCTTGCGGAGAATTTCTCCTTCTAGATATCTTATCCAGCGCAGGGCACCGCCACAGTCAAGGAAACCCCTAGCCTTCCGACTGTTCTCCCGACATATGTGGCAGTGTAATGTGATTATGTCTTAAGTGTGAAAATAATGGGGGCCAATTGAACAAGGAAGACGAAGGAATGAACGTGCGATAACCGTGGCACGTCGGCTAGGGTTCTGATGCGACATTCGCCTGGTGTTGAATGGAAAGTACCGATCAGCAGCCGGCAGCAAGAATGCTCCTCCAGATGGCAGCGGATTTCGACACATCTGTATAGTGTCGAAAATCCGCGACCGCCGGGACTCGAACCCTAGAGGAAAATGAAGAATGTTCCAGTCGGCTTACTTTTTTTTCTTATTTGTAAATGTATATACTTCAAATTTCTGCATTCTGCCACTAGAGACCACTAGCTCATTTGTAAAATAAAGATTTCTATTGGTATTATAAAACCGTTGTTTTTGCTTTCAAACGACATTGAAATCAAATTATTTCCTTTCCGATACAATTTGTTCGTTCATTCTCAAAATGATTGTTAGAACGAAGTTATTTTTCTTATCACAAACTACATAAGTTTATTAAATGTGCTGTACCTCTGCAAATATGTTGCTCACGTGTATCCGTGATATTTTAAAACAGGCAGGAAATCACGGCACTATCGCCAGTCACTTTTTTCATTAACCCGAACACATCAAAGAGCCTTTGGTGTCACATGTGATTGAGATGTCTGTATTGAAATTTTGAAAGCCGTGTCAGATTTTTGCCAGCTAATTACACATATTTTAATGCAATTACCTAAAAATATTTTGAAGCGGATTGTTGGTCAAACTAAAAGTCACAACAACAATGTTTCCACATTTGGTGTGACTGTTGGAACAAGGCGGCGGCGACAGAACTGATAGAAGTTAGGCTTGCTCGAAATGAACAGACATGCTACTTAGACTTTCTATTCCTTTGTTCTATTCTTAACCAATAATTGTTTGATCTTCTTCCTGTTCTTCGCTTTTATCTAAAAGATATATTGCAGAGTCTGTAAGCACGCAGTCGCATCAGAATTTTGCGTTTGTAATACAACCATTGGCAGCAAAAGTGATGTTGAAGCGCTATACAGCAAACAGTATTTTTTTGTTTTATTTAAACTACAATGCTTTTTCTGATTTCTTTTTCATTATACTATGTAGACCTTCAATTCTTTAGCTTAAAAAATGTACTTTTAGTTGAAATACAAAACACAAAGTATAATTGTAATAAGAAATCCATGTTAATTAACATGGTTTTATATTACTACGATACGTAAATGAACTCTTAATTTTTGAGTGTGGAAAAGTTGCCGTTAAAGATAGTGTGTAACTGAAGAAGCTCAAGATAACATGCAGCCAGACTTTTTAATTAGAATATTGTAATTTTGAATTGCACCTTCCTGATCGAAAAGGCAGCTTTCGGTGTGAACTTTGAATAAGAAATGCAATTCGCAAAACAGTGGAGGAACTGCAGAGGAGTCGAGTGCATATTGTACTCGAGGAGAATGCGACAGAGGGGCGAGCGTCGAAGCATCGAAGAGCGACGTCAGGTGGCAGCACTGAGACGAAAGAGGGGAGGGTAGGCCGGCTGCCTCCCCGCCCCCTCGCCTCCCTCGTTCCCTATGCTGGCGCCCACGTTCGTTCAGCGAGGCGAGTGGGGGGTGGCTGGGAAGAGGCGGGGCGGGAGCCCATAACTGTCCCAGTTTGTAAAAGATTACAAATCAATTTTCAACGAGGCACGAGCGCCGACGCCTCGAGTGGCGCCGCCGGGGGCGGGAGGGGCGGGGGCGGGGCGGGGGCGGCAACAAAGGACGCGCCGGTGCTTCAGCGCAAGGGCTGCCGCCGCTGACGCAGCTGTCCCGGTTACTGCCTCCCCCTCCCTCCCGCCGCCGGGCACCGCCCACTTCAAAGGCCGTCGCCTCCACGCTCGCCCACTCCGCACTCCACGCCGCCTCCGCAGCACCGCCAGCGCTCGCCGCCTCGCGCCTGCGCCTCGCCTCTTCTTTGGCGGGAATGATCTTGGCTGTCCGGGTGACGCTGCGGCGAAGGCTGTGTTGACGACGTTTCGATCACCTTGTGATCTTCCTGGGTCATGTGAATGATCTTAGCTGTCCGGGTGACGCTGCGGCGAAAGCTGTGTTGACGACGTTTCGATCACCTTGTGATCTTCCTGGGTCATGTGAATGATCTTAGCTGTCCGGGTAACGCTGCGGCGAAGGCTGTGTTGACGACGTTTCGATCACCTGGTCGTGGTCTTCCTGGCTCATGTGAATGATCTTGGCCGTCCGGGTGACGCCGCGTCGGAGGCTGTGTTGCCGATCTTTCGACCATCTTGTCGTGGTCTTCCTCAGGCTGGCCTGCTAAGAAGAAGACCACGACAAGATGGTCGAAACGTCGGCAACACAATCTTCGGCGCGGCGTCACCAGGACAGCCGAGATCATTCATATAAACTTCGTTCACTCTTTCTATGAACGGAACCTGGTCTTTCACATTCCTTATCAGACTATGTTTAATGAGATCAAACAATAGACTTAGAATTCATAATACCTTAATCAAATTTGCCGCCCCTTCAAATCTTGCAGCCTTAGACACGTTCCTAGATGTGCCTATTCATAAACCTGAAACTGCATAAAACTTTGCATAAAACTTTGAGTTGGAGATATTGAGGTAAGCAGCTCTTCATGAATTATTCAACGTTTCAGTTCTATGTTCGTCGATTCGAAATCAAAAGCTTTGTCTAAATTACACCTGAAATATCTTTCGCAATAAGCAACAAGTTGCGAGAGAGAAAAATTAAGACCAGGGAACAATAAACAAACAACGAGATCAGTTTTAAATAGAGTTTAGACTCCAGAGTACTAATGTAAATATTTGAAAAAATATTTAATAAATATTTTAAGTGAGAATGGCTTTTCTACATGTAAAAGAATACGCGGAACTATTGAATTAAATTATATTTCCTCCAGGCCTGTAAGTAGCAAGTAATATCTTGCGTTGCTTTTCTCCTTTTACAGAATTTTGTATTTTCTACAATGTAAATTAACGTTTTGCGTAAATGATTTTAACTTTATTAAAGCATCCCACATCATCTCAGTGATTATATTCTTCACCAAAGCACCTTTTCTCATTGCCTCGTACACGAGAGCTCATCCATAATATCAGCTTCATTGAACAACGGGCGCTTTAACCTCAGCATCACCATATTCACCTCGACCGTTTCCAAATTCTCCCACCATTCATCGCTGTCGCCGCAACACACTCCCAATTCAACTCCCGTCCACCAACAACACGCCACGTCTATTTCAATTACCGCTTCACATCCCGTACCGTCAAAACTCATTCAACCATCACCTTAAATCAACAACGCCAACAAAGCAGTTCAGAAAGATGGACATTTTCATTTACTGAGAGACCAACAAAAGTGATTGAGGGCATCAACTGATGACATTGCTGTCCCTCTGACCTGGACGTCCTAGGATTCCAGTCAGGATTGTGGCAGAATTTTCGACACTAGCTTGTCAGCTAGGTCGAATACAGTCGCTGTCTGGAGAAGAATTCTAGCGACCGGTTGCTCTGATCGGTAGTTATCCGTGGTTTCTCCGATCAACACCAGGCGAATGCCGGAGCAGTACCCTAATAAACTGTCCACATACCGCGCGCGACCTTTCCTTCCCTTTCTTGCATTTTCCTTACCTCTTACTTACACATCCTTACTCTTACACGCACTACAGTACCACATATGTCGGGAAACCGTTCGGGACCTTCGGGCTTCTCCCGGCTGGAGCGGTGCGAGGTTGGTTGGAGAGACCTGGTTGGAGAAACTCAGCAAGCCGACTCTCTATGACTAGCCTGGAAAGACTGATCGATTGTCGGCGGCGATGGTGTAGCGGTTAGCGGACTGGTACACCCACGTTCGCGGGTTCAAACCCGATCGAAGCCATGGATTTCTAAGAGCGAAAAAATTCCTCGTAGGCCTTCCTTCAAAGAGGAAGTAAAGCCGGCTGTCCCATGTTAGTAGATTTACTGCAAGTAAAAGATCCTCAAGTCTAAATGACGCCTCTGAGCAAAATTCGAATCACCTGTTTCGTCGCCCATGGAATACCTTCTTTCTCCGCTAGTTGGTGAAAGGAGTGTAGCGAAATTTGCATGGTCAGACGGAAGAGCAGGCCTCATGTCCTGAGTCCCGCCACGTAAAATAAGGCATCAATTGAATTCAATCAGTTAATTTACGGAGGTGTGGAAGTGCGTGAGCGTGTGTATGAAAGCTCCCGACCTGCCCGCTCGTCGCGCCCACTCGCGGCCCCGGCGCGTCTGCCCCTCCCCGCTGGCGCAACCTGCGCGGCCTCTCCTGCGCCCTGCGCATGCGCACGCGGCCGCTGCAACAATTGAATTGAATTGAACTGAATTGCCTTATTTTACGTGACGAGAGTCTGGGCATGAAGTCTGCTCTTCCGTCTGACCATGCCAATTTCGCTACGCTTCTTTCACCAACTAGCGGAGAAATAAGGTATTCCATAGGCGACGAAACAGGCGCTTTTGAATTTAGCTCAGAGGCGTCATTTAGGCTTGAGGACCTTTAGCATGCAGTAATCTACAGGGACAGCCGGCTTTACTTCCCCTCCGAAGGCAGGCGCACGATGAATTATTTCACCCATTGCTTCGATCTGGTTTGACCCCGAGAACAGTCCGATACGCTAACCGTTACACCATCGTCGCCATTTAATTAACAATGGGCGGCCGCCGCCCGCGAAAAGCGCCCGAGGGACGGGGCCGAGCGGGAGGGGTCCTCTGAAAGGCAAGCAAGTGCCAACACCACGTTCTCTCCTCCCACAGCCCTGGGTCAGCGCCCATTCGACGACCATCCTCAGAGTAGAGGTGATATCTCATGGTAGAGGTGATCATTCGTGGCTTGGGTGATGTAACGGTTAGCGAATCGGACTGCTATATTCAAGTTTACGCGTTCAAACCCGATCGAAGCTGTGGATTTTGAAGGGGGAAAAAACCTCCACCTTCCTTCGGAGGGGAAGTAAAGCCGGCTGTCCCATATAGCAGATGTACACCTTGTAAAAGATCCTCTAGCCTAAAAGAAGCCTCTGAGTAAAATTACAAATCGACAGTTTCGTCGCCCGAGTAATACCTCCTTTCTACGCTAGACGGTGAAAAAAGTTTTGCGAAATTTGCGTGGACAGGCGAATGAGCAGATCTGTTGTCCTGGGCCTCACAGCGGAAAATAAGGAATGAATTGATGATTTGGTAGTGGTTGAGATGGTCGTTGTGATGGCTTTCGTAGTGGTTGTGTTGGTGGTGGTGACAGTACTTGCATTTGTGGTGGGTTTTGATTATGTTGATGGTGGTGACAATAGCGAAGTTGGTGACGGCGTTAGTACTTGCGACAACGATGGCGACGAATCGCTGGTGAAGAAGTGCGGTGGTGGCAATAATGGTGACCCTAGAGTGATAGTGATGATGACAGCGGAGGCCTCTCTATTCTAGCTGAAGAAATAGCGAAAAGCAATGTTGAAGAAGAAAACGCGACAAATGAGAATGGGAATGGTTCGCAGATGGAAAAGTCTCCAAGGAAAAGACAGGCAGGGGATGCAAACAACGATGAGCGAACCAGCTTGAGGTTTTCCTCAAAGAAACCAAAGTATTCGGCTCGGGACGAGAAGATATGATACGAAAAAAATTATTGGACATAGTTTGCAAAGAAGCAGAATGTCAGAGAAAAACCAATGAAGAAATCACGACGGGAAGGCAATGCAAGCATGTGAGCCCATCTGTATTGGCGCGTGAGAAGGGAGGCGGGGAGGCCACAGTTAGTGCTGGTGACGAGGATGGCGTGAAGCCGCAGCAAGCGCCTTTGCAGTCGCCCTGGGCAGCTCCAGTGTCTGGGGCTGCGCGATGGTGATGGTAGGGTTGTGGTGGTGATGGTGGCAGGTTCAGTGTCGGTGGTGATGGTGATGAAGCTGGTTGGAGGAGACGGTAGTGTGAGATGTGGAAGATGGTTATAGAGGTTTTTGGATGCGAAGGAGGGAGCGGTAAGGGAGATGGAGGTGGCTGTGATAGCAGTGGCGGCGGCGGCAGAAATGGTGGTGGTGTGTATTGTGATAGTGATGGAGATGCGGAGAGCGGAGTGGAGATAGTTTGGGTTGTGATTGGAGTAGTGGCGGCAGGCCAGATGGTGATGGTGGTGGTGATGGAGGTGATGGTGGTGGTGATGGAGGTGGTGGAAGTGGTGGAAGTGGTGGTGGCGGCGGGGGTGGTGGCGGTGGTGGTGGTGGTGGTTTTGGTGGTGGTGGTGGCGGTGGAGGTGGTGGTGGTGGTGGAGGTGGTGGAGGTGGTGGAGGTGGTGGTGGTGGTGGTGGTGGTGGTGGTGGCGGCGGTGGTGGTGGTGGAGGCGGTGGCGGTGGTGGAGGTGGTGATGGTGGTGGTGGCGGTGGAGGTGGCGGTGGTGGTGGCGGTGGTGGTGGCGGTGGTGGAGGTGGTGATGGTGGTGGTGGATGGTGGTGGTGGTGGTGTGGTGGTGTGGTGGTGGAGGTGGTGATGGTGCTGGTGGATGGTGGTGGTGGTGGAGGAGGAGGAGGAGGAGGGGTGGTGAATAGTCGGGTGGTGAGGGCTGCGCCTGCAGACGAGGCCAAAGCGGCAGCGGCGAAGACGCGCCATCGGGGCCGACTGCAAAGAGGCCGCGGCCGAAATGGCCTCCCGAGCAGAACACTGCGGCAGGGCGCTTCGCTTCACTTGGCTCGCTCTGCTCCGCCTTCGCCGCCGGGCACTTGACCCCTCCAACTACATTCACCTCCGAGAAGTCTCGCGGAACTTGCAGGGCGGGCGCTGAGTTGTGCAAGGCAGCCGGAGGCCTCGCCCCGGGGCCACAGAGGAGCTCCGCGGCACGGAATACGCGAGTGCCCTCGCAGTTACGGCTGCCTGAAAAGCACGCATGGCTCGGCGGACGTTGGCATCAAAGTAATTTTAATGTCGTTATAGCTCCAGTGGTTCTTATTTTATGTCGTTCACAGTGAACTTCCACAACTTCCTTCTCATAATCGTATTTATCATATTTACTAATATGATAAACATTTATATTATAAATATTATTGTTATAAATAAAATTTTTGTTATTATCATTATTAAATTGGGAGTGTATGGCGTTCATACTGAAAACACGAATTTTCAGTTATAACTGATACTTTATAACGTTATATAATAAGTACTATTGTCTGAACTCCTATAAAATTTTCTAGTAATAATTAAACTATTATATAGTAATATAATCAAATATTGAACGTGAAATATACCTCTGTTTAAACGGCCAGCAAACTCGTAAACACTTTTTCCAAAACTTATTTTTTCCAGTAGTGTCAGAATTTGAATCTTTGAACGATGTACTTCCGAGCCAACGAGACGCAAGACACTTTCCAACGCGAGGCGTGCTTCATCTTACCACTCTGTCCCCATCAATCGACGAAAGAGGACTTCCTTAGAAACGGAGACTCGTTTGCTCACCTGCAACAGAGAGCAAAGGGGTGCATGCATTAAGCTATGGAACTGTAATTATCGTGTCACGGGCATCGCGCATCGCCCAGAGCCACCACCGACTGCGAGGAGTTGGTGCTCTAAAGACTCGCCTCCAAAGCCAACACAACCCGGCAATGGCTGCGTGAGCTACCCAATGCTCCCCACTCTCCAATTGCACAAGGATAATACACTCGGTCTCAGAATAAATGTTGCATTTATAGAGCCTTTAAAGTAGGTAGTTCTTGCCTATGAACATGAGGTGGGAAATTTCATACAACGATTTGATCCTGATTGATAGGCAACTTAATGCACAGGTGTGTGGCAGGTTGCTTTCTGATGCCAAGACACTTCGTGAAGCAGTCGAACACCATTACACGAGAAGTTGCCGAAAAATAAGGAGCAAATGTTACATGTGTAACCTCTTTTATGAAATTCCTCGCCATATACACGGGCAAAAAGAGATCTTCAATCCTTCTAAATTTCCCAGAATTCTCTGATATTTATTCTGAGACATACTGTACAAATATAAGCTGCATTAGGGCACTGGCTGCCTGAGCTTTGGCGTGCGGTCACCGAGCATTTCCTGCTGCGCTTCCATGACTACGGCACATTGCTTTACGGTCGCTGCCTGTGTACCCTACAGACCGCGCAAAAGGTCGAACAGAATGGCAGAAAATATTCCTCACCGAATAGCTCTAGCGACTAGTAGAGTCCACCAATTATATCCAATTCTCAAAAACCATCCCCCCTACAATTACATGTGGCTACTTACCTCTATAAAGCAATGATATGACACATACATTCCTATGCTTCCCCAGTCTGGGCTGCCGCTGCCAAAACAAATATCAACAAAATGCAAATTTATCAAAATAGATTCCTACTGACCATCACTAAAGCTCCCTGGTACGTTCCAAATGCGCAGTTACATATTCAACTTGCCATTACACCCATCCCCGTCCACTTCTCCCTCTTAACCCCAAGCGTCTATTCCGAAATATTAAAGATCCCTTCCGCCATTCATTTTCATTTAGGTAAGCAAAATCCTCATCGCAAAAGATAAAAAGAAAGCTACCAAGAGAATTTTTCGATCCCCCATAGACTGGAACTGATGAGTTTTTTCTCATGACAAATCATATAAGCACGATATTGTATTAAATATAAAACTAGAATATTATCTACATATATATCTACTACTAATATATTTATATTATTCGGCCGCAGAGGACCAATGGCCAAGCTAGAATAAATAAAAAAAAAGAATAGCAGAACAGAATTGTGATTTACAATGTTTTCATTGATTTCCTCTTCTGAACAAAGAAAATACGTACATGATATTTTCAAGAGCTTCAACTCAACCACCGGGGACCTCTTCATAGTAAATCCCATATTTTGTCTTAACACGTCCTTTAATGCAGATTTGATAATTCAGTTTTTCACATTAGGAATGTATTCCACATTAGGAGACTTTACCTGAACATTAATAATTATAATAATACAAATAATAAAATAATAAAAAACAACTACTTTCAATTTACAATAAGAAAAATGTTCAAAGAATATTACTTCACAAGCGAAAGGTAAATCATTCAATCCAGATATGTGAAGAGGAACAAATGGTTTGAGCAAATTAAACCTAACAGAAAGAAGGTAAGAGAAAAACGTTAATTTTACAATAAAAAAAAAATGTTTGTTCTAAGCATCTCAACACGATTAGAAAAAGCGGGATAAGTGTCAATTTAAGAAATTGCAATATAAACCTCCCTCAATAAAATGGTAGAATAATAAGATCCACTAAACAGTTTAAAAATTACGTTCTAGTGGCATGTTTATAATCGTTCGTTAAACGAAAGGAAATAATTAGTGACACGGGATTTTTTCCATGAAACGTTGTAACCGATCTCCCTTACTAAAAGGAAAAATTAAAATGTTAATAAAAATATATGCAGGCAGGGCGAAAAAATTCCAGTCTACTACAGTCAAGTCGCTGAAATCTGAAACCAAAGCAAGCAAAAATATTTTTTGAGACGGAAGTGCACTTTTAAAAAATGAATAAAAACAATTAATTTTGTAGATCTCTTTATGCCGACCTTGATGGCCAATGTGGCAAAGAGCATATACCGACTCAGCGCTTCGATTCACGGGTTCGAGTCCTGCCTAGTTCATGGTTGTTTGTCCCTTCTCTCTCATGTATGTGTTGTCGCTGAAGGCCTCGCGTTCTTCTGACCCCAGATCAAAGGAGCCCGCAAGTGTGCTGGTATCTAGTGTACGGTCAAATACGCTTCTCATCGGAATGTAAACGGTTACTGGCTGTCGGCTGGAAAAGGCCTTAGAAAAGAATGTCATGGTATTCCAATTCTCGCTGTAATTTCCTTGACAGCGCCGATGAGAGTGTTCATTGGAGCAGGGGACTCCCCCAAGGAATGAAGTGTTCGTTGGGGGCGCGTAGATCCCGAGGCTCCACGTAACATTCGGTGCATCTGGAGCGCCTGCGTCGCGCATTCCATCGGCCCACGCGTGCCAGCGCCCCCGTGCGAAGCAAGGCAAAACATCTGCGATATGCGAGCCACGCTCCTAGCGTCGAACGCCGCTCTCCGGTCCAGGAGGTAGAACCTCGGTTGCGGAGATAGAACAGTGTGAAAATGCAGAAATATGTTTTCAATATAAGTGACCTTCAGGCTCCACCTCATAATCGTATGTAATTTACTAATATGACAAACATTTATATTATAAATATTATTTTTATAAATAAAATTTTTGTTATTATCATTATTAAATTGGGAGTGTATGGCGTTCATACTGAAATCGTCTTTAGTCGAGCCGAGTATCATCAACGATCTTCATTTCTACGGAAAAAATAAAGATAAATAAAAGAAATCCAAGTTTTTGGAAGCACTTATTAAATCGGAAGATGAAATCGAAAATAATTAAATTCGCCAAAACAGCAACTTTTATAACACAACGTGTCCTCATTTATCACACACATTCCTATGCGACTCAGTCAGCGATATTGTGTACGAACAATAAAAAAACTTCGAGAGAGCAATATTTTCTTCTTGTTTATATATGAATCACTTCTAAATTTCAAACAGTTTATCTTTAACAATTTAGATGACTGCGCATACTATTTTCTGAACAACCAACTCTTTCGACAAACTGTCTAATCCCCAACAAACTGGTATTCACTTACGTGACGGAAAACAAGTTCAACCCATTACAACAGCTACCTTAACCAGGTACATTCATCAAAGAGTCAAAGACCATACATCAAGATTACGTAGGTCAGCATGAACTAATTGCGTCTGTATTGTAGGAGCAATTAAGTCTACCATCGAGTAAAGAGCTAAATATATGTCGCACGTAATTGTGTTATTAGAAAATAGTATATTTTAATTACATTTCTTATTCTTGAGAAGCGGCAAAGAAAATACCATCAATGTAAAAGATATATTACAGTATTTTAAATTAACCATAACTTTATTTATTCTGATTTCCTCTAACCACTATTCCTTGGAGGTTTTGAAACGAATGATTATATAATCTCTTCATGGAAATGGAAAAAAATTTACTTCGACTTTGATTGCTCTGTACACTTGGACGAAACTGAGTCAAAAACTACTGTAGGGAAGAGCTGCAAATAACATATATCATCGTAAATTTTCTTCGAGAAAAGTTGAAAGTTTAATAGGCAGATATGTTCGAACTACCCAAATATTTAGCATTAAAGCAAATCCGTATAGCATACACATCACTCAACCGAGAAAATCGTCTCAAGTTTGGAAACAAGAAGTTATACAGACCAGATTGCGAGAGGAGAAAAGTATAGAATGAGCTGCAAAAGCAAAACATCCCGCAAGGCTATAAAACCAACAGAAGATACTAGAAACTGTTTCCTAAGAAGCGTAAACGATCGCTTAGCTTCCGAGGAAAGGAAGGGAAAAAAACAATTCAACACCAAGCTCCTCCCAAGGGAACTTTTTGGCTTCCCTCTCTCATATTCGGAGAAGTCCCCAAATTTCCCAAGGATCGATGACGCAAAAGGGAGATTCACGGTAAAGGATTGCAAATTTAAAATCTTTTAAAAGAATGAACTTTTTTGCGCGAGGCAGAAGCTGAATCATCTTTCACATACAGCTAATAAATAGACTGTGCCGTCAATGAGTCAGTACGGATTTGCATTTACGTACTCCGTACTGGATGGGATGTTCGTCCACGTAAATAATATTTAATTATAAAGTATGTGGAAGTCGGGGATTCAGAAATACGATAAATATTGTCAAGCTCTTGTAAGTTCAGATTAGCAAACATATTTCGGAATGGTTTGCACGATGTCGGGCAATTGGTAGAGTTAAATATGGTGAAATTTTAATTTCATTACAGATTGCCGTGCCCAACGTGGGGCATTTTGTGTTAATAAATACGTGTGATTTTAAATTTGTTACAGTATTAACTCCAGAAATTATTTGATCGTAACAGGAACTCTGAAGCTACGAACATTGATTGTGAATGACAGTTGCGAATGAAAGCGAGCAAAGTTGGCAGGTGGCGTACCACTGAGCACGTGTTCCCGGGACACGAAAATAAACATTTGAAATAAATACTTATAAAAGTAATCAAAGCGTATACTCATTTTGTATCTCAACATCTTCAGAAACACAACTGTCAATCTGCATCTAATTTTAATCGGATCATACACCGTAAGCAACGGCGCGCCGCGGCGGGTGCATTCCATTTTGTTGTGTTCCTCCGGTGCACTGAGAAACTCCAGAGTCTTTACCATGTACTACTGTAGCGTCGTGCACAAACATAGATGTGACAACAGGGCGACCGCGTGACGTTGGAGAGACGCTCAGGACCACGCGCTCGCCGACAGGATATGACGTAGTGGGAAAGCCCAGAGTGCAAGGGCGCTGCGACGCTCCACCGGCCCCTTTTCGCTTCAGGCAGTCGACTTGTGCAGTTCGGAGGCAGTCGCCCGGTGGGGGCGCAGACCGCGTGTGCGGAGGCTAGGGCCGGCAATGTATTTTTCGTGATGCGGTGAGACTCAAGTGGCGAGTCGTGTAGGAATTCTGCGGTGTTTCACAAGATCGGATTCATTCGATAGTTAAGTGGAGGGTGTGGTAGCTGTAGAATTTATATCACTCCTAGTAGTAGGGTCGATTTATTTCGTTATTTAACGATTGTACATAAGGTTTATTTCGGTGGTGGATTTAACCTTCCAGCGGGCGCGCGTAAAATGTTCACACAAGCAGGCGCGTGTCGTAAATTTTACGACATTCAAATTCACTCTTAAAAAAATCAAAGAAATTGAGGAACAATGGAATTTTATGTCGCGTTATAATATTTAAGAATGATATTTACTACCAAAAACATATCCGTTTATAAACGTTCGTATTTAGTATGAAAAAGATCTTGTTCCGATCCAGTATCGTTCTGATGCTCGTCTATATTTTCAACATTCGTTTACTGTCACTGTCACTATCCAATTCATGATCTTCCTCCGATCAGACAGCTCTCAAAGAATATTCTGATTTTCGTTTACATGAATTCTTTACCTGGACATTTTACAGAAAATTTCGATTAGGCCAAATTATTGTACAAAATTTTAGCACAACAGCCAGAGCGCAGCGTAAAGTTTACGTCACTATGCACTTATCCCGAATAGAGCGTTACAAAAACTGAATAAAGGATGCAAAATAAACAGTGGCTGCAGGAATGCATCACTAAAGATACCTGCAAGGAATACCAAGAACGCAGAAGTCGTTGACAACAATGAGTTGACAGCAAAACAAAAAATCTGCTATTGTCGTAAAATTTACGACAGCGCGCCCGCTGGAGGGTTAATTATTAATAAACCAGCAATAAGTTAAACCCACTCTCGTCTGTGTATTATTGTAACCTGCATGAGGCCACAGTACATGTATTAATATATCTTGAATCAGATATTACGAAGTTTACGAATGAGTTGAAATAACTCTAGTTCTTGTGTAGTATCATTACGTATATTAATCAACTACCGTATCCGTGAGAGAACTCTGGCATGCTATACCCCACTCTCTTCCTTATTTTCTATTTCCATATTAAGCCTGTAATTTATATGTTTCTTCAAGACCCTCTTGTCCTCCGTCACTTGTTCTGTATGTCACCTTGTAATTGATAACAATATAATACACCCTTGACAATACAAGCTATTCTTACTTAATATTATTATCGAGCATGAGGTACACCCGTGAAATTCAATCGCTTAGAATATTAAGTAATTAGTAATTTCACATTCAGTTGCAGATTCTACAGGCTCTGAACAGGTGGGGTAGAATCGATAAGCGTCAAACCAGCAAAAATGTATGGTCAACATGATCTCATTCTGTAGACGATGTGATCCTGTAGATATCATCTTGCAGGAAAAGGTCTTTGGCCTCAAAAGTTTAGTTTTTAAGGCCACATAACGCTTCGTTTATGAGTTATCTAACGATATTGATTCAAAACCCCTGACGTGCGTTGCGGATTGCATTTTACACGAATATTTAGATGCATTATTTTTAAACCCTTCATATTTCTAAAGTCGAAGTGCAATTCGTCACGTCTCCGTGAATTCTCTTCCTTTAGAAACCTCATTTATAAATATTGGTTGCGAGTGAGAGCCGCAAAGGGAATGTATACTACTGAAATAATATAGGAGACTGTAATATTGAATAACAGTTCCCTTCCAATTCTCTCAGCCAGCGGGAAATTGCCCCAACCGAGAGAAGCTCGAAGGTCCCAACATGTGGTATTGTAGGGCAAAATGCATGGCAGTGTGTTTGTGAAAAGAAAGAGGATATGAAAGGGAGTGCAAGGAAAAATCTCGCGCGCTCTGAACTGCGTTTGTTAGGGTGCTTCGACATTTGCCTGGTATTGGTTGAAAAAAAAACACGGAAATCTATCGATCAGAGCACCTGGTCTAGAACGCACACTAGAATTCTCATCATGTCTAGGGATACTGACAGGACCGGCGCTAGGGCGCTTTTGCGCCCCAGGAAAAATTAGATGTTTGCGTCCTCCCCCCCACACACAATAATAATAATAATGTTTAGAAATATTTTTTTAAAGTAAAATTGATTTATTATACACATATATAAACACAAATTATTTCAAATTACATATTTAGGTGTACCACAAATATGAGACAAATGATAGAACAATAATATTTATTATAAAAATTGTATCAAATTTGCGCCCCCCTGAGGTTTGCGCCCAAGGCGGTCGCCTAGTTTACCTATAGGTAGCGCCGACAGTGGATACAGGGCTTACAAGTTTTAGAAAGTTGCATCATAAAAAAGAGATGCACGTGGCCCATCTGACAATTGAATAGTGAACGTGAGGCAATTTGTGCCACCCCCAAAATAAACCCAGAATTAATGACAATCTCCAGGCACGTCGCAAAGCAATTTTATTCGAATTTACCTCCAATAGAAAAATGTAGAGTTTTGGTCATAATTTTCTTTTGCATTTTATAACTTGAGTATGTAACACGGAAGGGAGAAGCTTTTCACAATGGGAGATCCCCTCAATTTTAGAACTCTACTTACATTCTGACCATGATCTTTATCTTCAAAAGGATCAATAATCGGTATTACAAAGTAACGAGTTAAAAACATTAGACAAAAAGCGACACGTTTGAAAGAGCCTACGAATCAAACCGCAGTACAATGTAGTCTGCGTGGCAACCTCCAGCTGCCCTTGACACGAGGGTCTGGCAATGAAAGGACTGAAATAAATAACTGTGCCTCTTAAGGATCCCTTCTTTCGCGCGGCAAGACTTCCTTGCAACGAGGCGGTGCTTTGAGACAATTGCTTCCAGCGCCCCTGGCGGTGAGCGTGGGATGTGGTGGTAGGTCAAGTGATTTCAACCAACGAAAATTTGAAATAAATGAGTTACATTACAAATTAATACAAAAGGAATCTATTTTTGTAGAGGAAAAATGAAGACTAAATACGTTTATGGAATGTGTGTCCCAAAAGTAAAAGAATTCATTCAATATCAAATTTTTTAAACCTTTCACACATAATGATATCTTAATATTAAATCTTTAGAGTATAGTCTAATTTCGGGGAAGGTTTCACATCAATTTAATCAGAAAGTATTCTTACTACATTCTTACTACAAAATTTAGTTTTGATATAAATCAAATATTCGTATAGTTTGTCGGTGTTATGTCTGACGCTGAGTGTCATTTGTTTGAGCGTTGGAAAGGTAGAATTCTTGTATTAAACTACTTAAAACCATACAGAAGAGCAGACTGAATAAAAATATTTTAAAAATATAGATTGAAATTCTTGTTTCAGGAATCTGGAATGCTTTTTTTTTATAATTTCTAAACTTCGAGAATTTGTGGAATACTAGTATTTGCAGTACTTTTGACTGTTCAATTTTTTAGCTGGCGTAATTTTCATACAGATTTTATTTTTAATAATTATCAGTTTTTCATGTCGATTTTCCAATATACTTCCGTGACGAATAATATCACAAAAGTGTCAAATAATTTTGTATTGTCTCCTTAATGTTGCCTCTACGAAATATCCGATTTTTTCTTTTACGTATTTAAGTTGTTTACGTTCTTTCTACCGCACACATAGTTTATTGTTTGTTATATTCAACTCACACATCAACTATAAAAATGTAAAAGTTCGGTTACAGACAAAACCAAATATATACAATAAAAGTAAATTAACTTTCTCTTTACAGTTTTTTCAAGGCTTCTATTTACTTTCAAGGTATATTTTCATTACAGCAATATTCAAATCTCACTTAAATATTTTTTATTTTACATGTATCTATTGCGTTACAAAAGTTTGCATCTCTTTTATGTAGATTCACAAAGAAAGCAATTTTTCGTTCGCTAACGTATTATCTTTATTTCATCGTTCCGTAAGCTGCATATGACTGCGGTCAAAAATTGATTCCTTTTATCGGTTATAATTAACAATTATTTGTAAAGCATTCATTACCTTATTCTTTATTTTCAAAACAGGTAATTTGACTGCCAGGTCCCACACGCGTGAACTCACACACTTTCTCTCCTACCTCATATATTCCTTCTACTGCTCCACTCCCAATCTCTTTCTTTCCATACCTCTCTTTTTGGACGTTTCCTTTCCCTCTCTCTCTCTCACCTTGCTCTTCTCATTCTTTTACTCTTTTCTTCTCTCTCTCTCACGCCATTTTCCTGAGGGCTGACGCTCGCCGCTGACACTTCAGCGACTCTCACCAGGAGGTCATAGATTCGAGACTCAACGGTAGCGGATTTTCGATGCCTACATATATAGCTGGATCAAATTCAGCCGCCGTCAGGAGAATAAGTTTAAAGCCCGGCTGCTCTGATCGGTAGTTTTCAGTGGTTTCATCGATCAACGCTAGGGGAATGCGGGGGTAGTACCCTAACAAACGGGCCACGGACCGCGCGGGATTCTTCTTCCCCCGACCTGCTCTCCAGGTATCTCCCCCAAAGAGCGCCACCCAAGCTAAGACAAGCTCTGGGACCCCCAGTAGTCTTCTGCATGTCGATTAATGCAGTATGTGTAAGTATAACTGTGTGTAAATAAGGAGAGAGAAATGTGCAGCATCTGTACCTACAGTCGTCAGATTTGTAAATTTTATGTTAATTGCGTCTCAGTTTCATTAAAGCCTTTCTGTGGATGAATTTGAATTTTCCGCAAATTTTTTGAATTCATCGCAACACTGAAGCACCACTGAAATGAAATTAATGCCTACAACAGGGAACATATTTGTATTAATAAATTAACTATTTGAACCTACTATTGCAATTAAGATTTTAAAACACAACTGAAATTAAAAGAATGAGAAGTATTTTGCCTCTCCTGTAATATTTGTATTTTGAGAGATAAGATGCTTTTGTCAAATATCGATATACACCTAATTAAAAAATGCTCCTTATTTGTTGTTTTACATCAAATAATTTTCATTTTCTGAAGAATCGTTTTAAAAAGTGCAATTTAGGCGAGTTACTTTCTATTTCATTTCCTAGACCCTTTCGTCCCTTAATTGTATTAGAAGGAAAACTTTGAGAGAAGTAATACTTCGTTGGTTCTCCCATTTTTATTCCTCTCTAATAAGACTTACCCTCCAAATTATGTAGCTCATTTTCAGGGGCTAAAATTCGAAGTACTGTAAGAACTATTAAGAAAACTCGTAAGCCATTTGTGGTCGTGCCGTTAAACACCACCAGAGAAAATGAAAAATAAAATTGTTTCGTAGTGTGAAATATATGACATTGGTCGGGGTAAATCCCTCTAAATAAATTGAAATACCAGAAGAAGTAAATTGCACAGGTTGTTAGCAATGAATATGAAGATAAAAGCAAGGGATAGGAGAAAGAAGTCTAGAAGTCATACAAATCAGGTTCTGCCATGATATTTACGATAATGACTCCCTCTAAAGTCATTAAAAGTCCTCGTTTCTTTCTTCATTAAAATTCTAGCGGTGGAGTTGTGAATGTAACGATAGTTTACGGCAGAGTATCAGAAATGCTAATGATCGCACTACTTCAAGACTTCTAAAAAGTTTTATATAACGAGCAGGCGGCGTGTGCATTAGTTTCCGGAACTTTTTTCGGACAGCTCTTCATAAAAACACGCGGGAAGACGTGATTTTCTGGTGCATGTTTGTGAAGTTGACATAGACATTTTTTGGTCGAAGTACTTCGCCTCTGAGCGTAGTCGACGAACAGAAGTTTGAATCGAATTTTTTTTTTTTTACAAGAAATGTCTGTTTTGTTGATTTATTAATACTCACTTTTAGAAAATGTTCTCAGAGCCTCATTTACTTTTAGTCTGACTTTCAGAAATAGTTTTAAAATAAAGATTGTATAGTTAAAATTTATTTTTTCTCATTTAACTAGAGTTGTTTTGTGCACTTGGAAGTCTTACATTTAGCATGTCTGAAATACCAAAACCTCTATACGTCAAATCATTTTTATGTTAGAAATCAAGATTATTTTTAATTATGAATTACTGGTACGAATGAAATTTGATTAGAAGTGTAACTACGTATTTTATGAAGTAACACTTGAAATCAAATTAAATATAAGTCAAAGTAATTACGCATTGTATAGATTACTTGATTTAAAATAAATTCAATATTACAATAATATTTGTGTAGATACGAAAGGAATAACTATCTGCAAAACAATCTTAAAAATGAGTGATAATAAATATTTAAGTGTTCAAAAATTCCAGTGATATGATATAACTGTGATGTTATTATTTTGATTACATATTTCCCTCATATACAATAATAATAATAATAATAATAATAATAATAATAACAATATGTATTATTATTACTATTATTATTATGTGATGACATTATGTGATAGTTAAAAATAATTAATTATGTTTAGCGCCGATTCGGGCCACATCAGATTGTACCGTTTCCTATATGTATTACCTTAAATAAATATAGCATTTTTAAAATTACGATGACTTGAGAACTATTTCACGGCATTCTTTGATTTGATTTACTGAAAATAAACTATTACCATCATTGTCAAAAATAAGGAGATCCGTGTAGCAAAGCACTTCTCCAACTTATTCAAGCAGTGCAAGTATAAAGCGGCCAAAGAATGCTAAAAACAAGTCTTAACCGGAAACCGTCATCGCTAGGGTTTGGACGTTTATGATCTAAAAATTTTAGAAATATGCAAGCATTTAAGACCTAAAAAATACGAAAATATGACCATAAATATGACTTAAAATTTGTTTGGTTGCATTTTCGAAATCTTCAAAATCTTTCCGCTCTTTAAATAGCAATTATATTGAAAATATAGTTTTAAAATCTAGTACATTCACAATTAACACCTTCTCCTTTGGCGACCCGTGAAGGCGATTCTATTTGCTAAAGTTATTAAATAAATTTTACAGAAGTGGTTGACCTTGGCACAAAACCTGACAAAACTAAGCAAACACGTCCTTCGCGTCTGGTGCTTTCTACGCTTTCTTTTTCTCCGTCAGTATAGCTTACCCTCTAAATTCACGTTTGTATGTATATGACAGACAATTGTATGCAACAACAAAAATGTCAGAAATTAGATTACAATTAGAAGATAGAAACAATCTCTTTGAGACAACTGCAAACAAGTGTGCGAAAATGGAATCAAAAATATAAAAATATGACAAAAATATCAAAATTCATTAAAAAATATGACTGTAATACGAAAAATTAATGGAAATTGGCCAAAGGATAAAGAAAGCCAAAATATGACTTTAAATTACAAATGAAAGTTGCATAATTTTAGTCATCGGAGATAAAATCACGCTTATCTTACATTTCTCGTGGAAATGACTCAAAGAAGAAACGTATGACATGTCATAAACATCCGAGCCCTAGTCATCCCCGGAACCCGCGCGCCGAGATGGCTCCCGCCTCGGAAGGTTCTGCCGGCGCGCCGCCTGGAATACTCAGCCATACGGCACGTAACCGAATTGCGCCACACAACGTGCGGCTCCTACCCGACACGTTCCCAGCCCCAACGCCCACCCCACCCCACCCCGACGCCCTCGCGCCAACTTCCGAGTTGCCACGCTCCGGCGCGGTAACTGTGTCGCCTGTCTTCTCGCCAGACGGGGGAGCGTCGTCTTTGAGCGGAATGACAAGGCAGCCCGGAGTATTATACTTGTGCGTCTCCGCCACAGGAGGCGGTGGCGGCGGCGGCGGCGGCTAAGGCGGTGTCAAGGAGACCGTGGATTCGCCGGGGCCCCTCGCCGGAGGCTAACTAACGAAATAGGGTCTCGCCCGCCACAACTTCGGGCCCGCTTATTTCGTTAGGACGGGCATGGAGGGGGGAGGGGGTGGGGTGGGGTGGGGAGGCTGCGTCCGGAAAGAGTAGGTCAAACTGATTGCAATGCAAATACCCCGGCGGGCGGCGGCGGCGACGGTGGCGGCGTGGCGGCGGTGGCGGCGGTGGCGGCGGCGGCGGCGGCGGCGGCGGCGGCGGCGGCGGCGGCGGCGGCGGCGGCGGCGGCGGCGGCGGCGGCGGCGGCGGCGGCTGCGGCGAGCGCGAACTGCGTGCATTCCGAAGGATCTGGAAACAGAAGACGGTCGCAGAGCGCGGAGGCGGCGAAGATGAAGAGCAGAAGTGAGACGAGCTGGCGTGGCAACTGACTTGGGACATTCAATTGTTATGTAAGTGCGCGAAGACTTTACGGGAGATCTGACTGAACGAGTTAAAAGACCGGCGGGTGTCGAAGACGCTGGAGTTTCTTAATGAAAAATAAAACGACATTAGCATTTCTCTTCAAAGTCTTGTTTCTGAAATTAAAAATGTATACTAAATCAAAAACTTTTCACAGAACTTTCCGAAAATTACTCGTCGTGAATGACTCCATCAAATCACATTTTTGTTCTACTATAAGGCTTGTGATTTATCTAATGATATTTCTATTTCTTTCTTTAATACTTTTGTTCACAGTTTCTTATATTATGTGTTCGTATGTATGACGCGTTGCAGTTATAATGCATCGCATTTATTCTCTCATTTGCTACTCATGCCCGTATTTCAGACGAAAATAATAATATTAACTGCTAGGAAGAAAGTGTATGAGCTATCATGAAAAGCCTGCATTTCTTCGCGGCAAAGATAGACCGAGATAAATAATAGACTATCCATACTATTCAAGGGTATATGAAAAACAGGTTGTCAGTTTTGATGTTAAAATTTGTATTTTATTTTATACTCTTCTTGGTTGAAGTTTTTAGATTTATATCGCAGTGATAATTTGAGAACGATAATTGTTTATTTTTGGTAGTAAACAAATCTGTATTATTTTTTGTTTCAAAATGTTTGGATGAAATAAACAAATTCTTGAAAACTTTAAAAGGTAAAATCAGAGGACTTTGAGGCTTGGGCACAAAATATCAAGTTTACGACAAAAGTCATAGTAAAGCACGGGGGTTAAGAAGATGAACCTGTAGAACAGCAGATGAATATGCAAGTGAAAACCCAGCAGAGGGGTGCAGAAACAGGCGAGAAGGCAGAAGGAACCGCCGCAGATCTGCAAGAGAAAGGGCTCTGCAGAGGGGGTGAAGAGGGGTGGCGACGGGGCGGGGGGAGGGGGGAAGGCAGAATGCCGGCGCGGCGCACGCACAAGTCCGCAAGCCTCTGCCGAAGTTTGACGAAGGGCTGAGCCGTGAAACGGAGACGCAGACCGCCCCGCCCCCGCACTTCCCCTCCACTGCACAACCCCGCCTTTCCCTCGCTTCCCTTCCTCCGCAACACCCTGACTTCCCTCACTGCCTCTCCCCTGCAACACCCTGCCTTCCCCGCACTTCCCCTCCCTGGAGAACCCCGCCCTTACTGCACTTCCCCTCCCCCGCAACACCCAGCCTTCCCCGGACTACCACTCCCCCCCCCCGAGCCCCCGCCCTACACACCCCTGCTGAGCGCCTGCCCCGAATCCCCCACGTTGCCTCACCAACACATTTTCATTTACTTTCTTCTAGATAAATCAACTCGTCTGACCGCCGGAGGGCATTTCAGAGGAATTTTATTTTGGATGTCACTTACTTGTCTATTCAGCTTGTTATCAAACGTAATGAGATACAGAAAGGTCTGGTACTTCGTCGGTTTCTGCATCTCTTGATATGGATTTCTGGATTGCAAATGTACAGAACCGATAAAGAATATCTGGAAGGCATGTATTCTAACCTACACTCTTCTCTCTACACTCCCGAAGTCAATTTTTCGTTTAAAAGATAAGCAAAAAACCTAGGTTTACGTAGAGGTTGTCGACTTAGGCAGCCCGAAGTGTGATGAGTCTCCGTACTTTGATTAAATGATCATTGATGTTGTCATTGCCAACAATAGTGTTTATTTGAAGAACTGCTTTCGATGGCTCAGCCATCATCATCAGTTTCTAGTACGTACAAGAAATATAAACAAACAATTACAACAGGAGATAAAAACAAAACATTATGATTAAAAGATTATTAATAATTTTAAAAAACAGAATTACCTTTTAAATGAAATGAAAGAAATGAAAAATAGGGGGAAAAGAAAACTCTCCGTTTTTTAAAGTTATTAGTAATCTTTTAATCCAATTTTTTTTTAATCTCATGTTTTAATTGTTTAACTAATTGTTTGTTATATTTCTTGTACGTACTAGAAACTGATGATGATGGCTAAACCATCAAAAGCTGATCTTCAAATAAACAGTATTGTTGGCAATGACAACACCCATGATCATTTAATTTTAAATGCCAACGACATTTCACCACAAAGTCAATACTCGGTTCTTTGAATTTGCGAAGGGATAAGTGCGACCTTTCCCCGCTTTTGCTCGTCCCCTTCTTTCGACGTGGCCCCAGCGCCTTCCATCCGCTCCAACCTCCCCTCTACACACACTGCTCACCTGCTAAGGAACCCACTGTTTCTTTTGCGACCGGCAGTCCCACTGCGCACGGGTTACCGCTTTCCCTCCCACCCTCTTCAGTTGAGGACATTTTCTATACCCGACTGTCATTGCATACTTCACGTGTCACTTTTTCTTCCATCAAGTTTGTTTCGATTTCTGGTGTTGTAATTGAAAATATATGCATGCGCATATTAAATTTTTATTACAATGATCTAATTTTACATACGTCTTAACTACATTGTATAACAGAAATGAAAAAATGTTCTGTTATACCTTCAAAATGGATAATGTCATTGATATGAATTACATCGAAAAATTTCTTTACTTGCCAGCGTAATTTTAATATTCTTTTGAACGATATAACATACGTTCTCCATTAGAATTTAAAAAATATGAATGATCAAATAAAGAGATTTTTATTTAAAAACGATTGACTATTTTATCTAGAAGGATGTTAAGAATCAAATTGGGTATACACCTAGGTAAATCAACATTTGTAAATTTTTGACATAAGAACCTGGATAAGCGTCATTTTTTCACAACACAATTGATAACATTGCAATATTTTCATTACTATAGTAAGGGAAACACATCATGTCGCCGAAAAACTATACATCAACTAGGCGCAATGTATCAATTTTAACAGGCCCATGAGCAGGGGTGCCAGTCGCTTGGGCAACAGCGTTACAACTCCCTGGGTCCGAAAGGTCGTGGCTTCCAGGCTCACCTTGGGCCAGAGTGCTTGTCCTCGGCCCACCTGCCCGAATCATAACACAGCGCGGGTGTTGACAGTGGGGCAGGCGAGGGGCGGCGCGAGGCGGCGGGGGAACCACGCTGCTTATTCGGCGGAAGGAAAGGGCGACCCGAGGCCTTCCCGCCTCCCTGGGCGCCCACGCCCGTCCGCCCCCGAAGGCTCCCGCGCCACGACGCCCCGCCCGCCACCCCCGAGGCCCAGCCCTGCCCCGCTCCCGACCCTCCCCTATTCCCGGCTACCGCCCTCCCTCCCACAACCCGAGCGCGCTCCCTCGCCCGCACTCACCTCGCATCTTCTTCACATGCTTCCACCCCAGCCTCCCCACCCCCTTCATCTGTTTCACTGCCTCCCTCTCGCACCCTCTCACGTCTTCGACCTCTCTCCGTCCTCGGACCCTAACACGCCCACGCCTCAATCGCACCCCCTCCCACGCCTACCGCGCATCTTCAAACGCTTCCACCCCAGCCTGGCCACGCACTCGCCCCCGCCCTCCCCCCCGCATCACCTGTTACTGCTCCCCTCTCCGCCGTCGGACCCCACCACGCCCACTCCGTCCTCGGCCCTCGCCCCCGCCCGCGCCCCTCTCCCCACTTCCGCCGCCAGCTTCGCTCGCAGCCCCGCCCCCGTCTCGTACCTCCCCACCGCGCCCCGTCCCGCCCGCCACGCCCCGTCTCGTACCTCCCCGCCTCGCCCCGCCCGCCCCGCGCCACCCTGTGCCACCCCGTCTCGTTCCTCCCCGCCACGCGTCGCCCCGCCCCGTCCCGCGCCGCGTCCGGCCGCGCCCGCGGTCCTCGGGGCGCAGAGAGCTGGATTGCGGCGCCATTGTCGCCGAGTTGTCTCAAGTTGCCGGCTGCGCGCGCGGCCTGGGGCGGAGGCGATGATGAGGTTGTCCTCCGCCGATGTCTCCCCACCCCCTGCCCCCTCTCCCAGGAGCCTCTCCAACTTTTCGGCGCTTCGGGCGCTCCGCTCCACCCCGCCTCCTCTTCCTTCCCCCTTCCCACCTGCAGCCCCGCAATTTATTTATTTGCTTATTTGGTCAAAAAGCAGTAAAAACTGTTCATGATGTATGGAAGAGGAGGTTATCTGTGCACATTTTCATGAGGTCCAGAATGAAAAAGAAAAACAAAAGCGCGAGATTTGCAACATTTGGAAAACTAGACATTTTTGTTTCCGAGTTATGGAAAACATAATTGCAACGGTAAACGATCTGCTGATTTTATTTTTCAACATTGCTAACAAAATAGTAACTCACCCTCAGTTCTACTCATACCACTACAAGCAAAAGGAGTGCTCAACAAAATGTGCGCACAGTGAAGCTACATTTACGTCCAGAAGCAAAACAAGGGGCCATCTCAGCATTTGCTCAATGGATCAGAGAGACTGGACCTGATCGAGATTGGAGTCATTGATCCGCAAGTTGAAGTACATTAGTTGTCACAGGCGTATTAAGTCTTTTTTTTTTAAATATACAATACAAATGTAAACTAACTTATTCCCAGCTGTTTATGCGCCGCTAGTTCGCGCTCCGAGTGTCGATGTTGGTTACTTGCTTCGATTCCGCCCCCTTTAGTTGTGCTGGTGGGAGTGGTTGTGAGTCTGACCAATCGTTCATTAGTAGGCGTGATCTTAATATAAGGAGCAAAATGTATGGAATTAAATAAGGATCGCTTAGAAAGACGATTATCTGCTTGGATGAAATATATTGAACGCCAATAAAATTCTTCGACCTCAGACTCTATTGTTTCAATTCGAATATTGTCACAGTCAAACACCTATGTTTGCAAATACTCTTCTAGGAGAGCAGTATCTTACAGTATTTTCGAGTTTCATGAGAATACGGATTTGTATAACAATATATGCGACATAAAAATTGTAATAATTAGCATCAAAGGGCAAAAATGTGTTCCGTCAACAAACATGCGTTCAACTTACGAAACGTTTCGCCTCCAAGAAAAATAAATGTAAAACCTTTTACCCAATACTATTCAGGTTTGGTCTTTGCAATGTTAAAATTCGTCGAAGTGGCGTAGAAAAATAAGATGATTCATTAATCTTAATTTTTTGATTTCTATTACTGCTACAACTGTCAGATTGATGATATTTCGTTAGTTGCACAGTGAAAAACTTAAATAATTTTCAGTTACAGATCTGCATTAGAAGTTTTCATTGCAGTGCAATCGAATGTTTGATTTAAGAAAATGGAAACATAAATATAAGGCACATTTCTATTACTTTAAGATGAAGTAAATAGAAAAAAATGTAATCATCACAACATAAATCACAAAGTATCATTATATATAAAGAGCTAAACACCTTACGTTTGTTAGCTACAAAACGCGAAGTTCTGCAGAAGTCCTGCAGAAGTGCTTAAGGGTTCTTTTGAAAATTTTCATAGCAATTTAATTCCTTCACATCATAATTACAGTATCCCTATACAGTATTTGAGTAACTCCAAATGGGAGGATGTTCGGATTTGCGGTTCTGCCGCTCACGGTTAGACTACCTCCCGAGCACCAATCGAGACATACTTGGACGCGTCTCGGGTCTCCTGATGGGGAACTGATCATTTATTTTTGTGTCCGGCCAGAAGATTCACAAGAAGTTCCAAAAACGTGTTTTTTTCGTGTTTTGGCACTGCGATTTTAGTATGCCGAGAATTAAGCCAACGACAGCTAATTACATCTATGTAGGTGGCGTTGATTAAACCTTATTACCCCGTGGTTATTTTCAGTCCACGACACTACAGTTTTCTTCCATGAGGATGGCAACACTAATTTTTGACAAACGAGCAATATCAAAAAGAAATATTGCCCGGCAGAATTTGTGGTAAAGTCGTAAAAGTGAAGTATTTTATGCGTACTTTTGATAATGAATTTTCAGATTACCTTGGGACATTAAATTTCAAGAACATCAAGCGAATACGAAGAAAACAAGAACTGTAAGTAATAGTGGAGAAAACATATCTTAAGAGTGCAAAGATCGATTTTCAACTTGATGTTACAGCTTTTTTACCTTATTCACCTAAACATACAAAATAGTGACAAATATATGGAAGTGTTAAGCAACTCAGGAGAATAAAATGTAGTTGTAGAAAATGTTGCGTCACAATTTTCTAAACTTATTGAGAATCTTAAAATAGCATTAGAGAATAATGCAGAAGAACAGCTTACGGGTGATCATTCGTTTCGTTCATATTAGAAAACAAAATTTAAAAATGTTATAATTCTATTTATCTTTTATAACTGCAAACGATTCATTGGTAAGTCTAATGCCAGATACTGTAAGAACAGTTTTTTAACAAAGCTAGGCATGAAATAAATTTTCAACACATGAAAGTACTTTTAACACTAGAAGGACCGAGTGTGTCAAAATGACACATTTGTGACACCTACTACAATGTAGTGCTTGAGTTTTAAAAGTTAGAAAACCTGCTCTTTGTAAGTGCTTTCTTTAGTGCATGAACTTCATGTGCTGTAAAGCTCAATCCTGCGATTTTCACAGAATTGGTCATATTGACCGCCATGTGTCATATTGACACAATATACACTTCCAAGTCTTGATATTTAATTTTTGTATCATACTTCCGTTTCCCATTGGAAGTAGTATATCTCTGGTTTTCAGATTGATAAGACTACTGTTACTTTCTTCAAATTGATGCATGACGATGATAACGATCCGTTAGAAATTGCCGGGTACATCCTGTTCTTTTTGAATCCACAGTATGTGTTACAGATGTGCAAAACGCAATTGCAAGCCGTGTGTGTGTGTGTGTGTGTGTGAAACTTTGCATAATGAGTACAGAAAAAGGAATAAATACTTCTTGAACGTTACAATTTTAATAAAGAAAACAGTGAAGGTAGCAGTGACAGCAATGGAGACATTTCTGAGGAAGCAAATGACGTGGGTGATGAAATCAAGGATTCTGGGATACATTCTAGTGAAGAAGTAGAACAAGAACAAGAATAAATTGTCCAATATTATCCAAAAAGTAGGAAAAGCAACATTCGTAACTAGAGTGAGGGGAGGGGGGCTTGAACATAAACTGCGATTACTTTTTTCTTCTGTGTCACTGGCAGAAAAGCTGAATATGAATAAAATGGGTATTATAAGAAGGAATCAGCAAGATCTGGCACTTGAAAATCACACATCAAAAATATCAAGGCAGTTTTGTCATAGTAAATTTTACAACTTTAGACAAACAAAACTTCGGTCAAATTCTCACTGATCACTATAGAAAAAAGAATAAAAGTGTTCGAATCCTGAGCACCTTACATGACAGCATCAGCACACAGAACTCTGGGAAAAAGAAGGCGATGATTTTTTTTATAAAAGCATAGGCGGAGATAGAAACATTGCATCAGATGGTTCGTAAATATACAGTGCGCCCAAGGAGGTGATGATGGCCAGTTCACATTCTATTGAAGATCCTAGATATTCCAACAGCAAATGCATAGATATTGTTCAAGAAAGATGCAAGAAAAACACCTACTTATAGATTGCAAATTATTCGCAAGATAGTGGATGAAGTATAGCCTGAAAATGTTAAATATTACCCTTCACTCTTGATAAAAAGCACTGTTTCACCTAATTATATGAAAACGAAGCATTGCCAAAAAGAAAGCAATTATAGCAACTTTACATCTCCTGTATGTTGTATGAGATGAAAGTTTGTTTACGGAAAATGCTGTGAGAAAAATTCAGCATGCCTACACTGTTTAATTTTTTCTTTCTCCATTAATATAAACATTACATTTTCATAAACTAACAAATATTCATTAACGTTTTCATTCATTGCTCAGTATCTTCTCTATTATTTCATGTTCTGTAAAAGTTTCTACAATTTTGTATTTTGTAACTTCAAACTTTTGGAAATATAATGTATTAAAATGTTCCAGAAATATAAACATTTATTCATTTATCCACTTTACATTGCTTTGCGTAAGAAAAATCTATAATATTAGTTTTTTAAGTGCTCAGGAGATCATGTGTCAAAATGACACACAACGGTCCTTCTAGGTAGGACGAAATTCCGGTCCTACTAGTGTTAAAACAGTTAACACCGTCGGCGACTCATATTCAACTAGTGATATATAATATACAAACGTATTGTATATTTCAAATACAATCCAATAACATGTGACAGTCGGGGAATCTTACACTCATTATTAGGGCATTTCATGGTGAAAGACGATGACACGCGCTGAACTATCGAAATGCAATATTTTAAATATCTGTTACAAGTAACATTTTAAAGACCGTTTGGAATACATTTCCACTCATCATCTGCTCTAAAACTATAGGATAAAAAATTGAAAACATTTTCAGCATCTTTCAAAATTGTACCATCTCAAACGGCACGTTAAGCATCAACACCCTTCCTTTTATTTCATAGAATATATTTTGAATCGTTTTATTTTCTTAAAAATATTCTTGAAAAATCACACATAAATATGGTTTCACAAAAACTTGTCACGTTTGTAGTCTTACTTCTTAAATGTGATTATTAATTCATTATTTCTTTATTACATTCAATTAATCCAATAAAAATAATTGTATTTAAAAATCTAAAAGATCCATAATTAGGAGTAGTATTAAAGTTGTCAATGCACGATTTTAAGAAAAGATATGTAAATAAATGAAACAAAATAGTCTATGTTTACTCCTTAGATTAGAGATAACCAATAGCATTTCGTCATGATCACACAGTGAAAGTTTGGTTAGTAAAAAAATCGAATTATTGAAAATAAAATTCTGGTATTCAGCTCGCTCAGTTTATGGTAATTCAACTTTTAATTCGCAAAACTTCAGAATTCTCTTTCCCATTTAACATTCACTAAATTCACAGCTATGCCTACATTATACAAAATTATATCAAGATTCAAAGAAGCGTCACAGTTCCCAATAACAGTCATTAAAATTCTTTCCTTTTTTAACCTCCACATAACACCGGAAACGTCAATTAAATTGCTAAAAACTCCACATTTCTATTCAAGCTGTTTCCGCACAAAACGTTCAGCGTTCTTCCACATTTTCAGTCTTTTTTTATTCAATACATCTGATGCAACAGCCAAATTACGGGGGTTAACCTCACATGCGGTACGCCTTTGTTAAGAATTTGAATGCACAAAATTTCTCGTCACATTGCTGTGGCTGGTCAATTGAAGCAGATGTGAATGCACAAAATTATGAAATATATGAAACTAGTATTTCAAAATCAATTTCACGACACAAAAAATTCATTAGGAATTTTTTACAAAATGAAATGAAACATCTTTCTAACCTTGGGTACATATCCTTTGTGAGACGATTTTTATTACTTTACACATGGATAAATGAGAAGTTATTGACTAATAATATACAAAAATAACATTATGATTAAAAGTACAGCATCGGCATTTGTGGATTAGCTCTGAATATCATATTCAGAGCTAAAATATGATGTAGACGATTGAAATAACTATAATAAATGGAAACCATTCACTTAATTAAATAACTCAATCATATAATTATATATTAATTAACAATAAATTATATAACTTAATGTAATAACTATAATAAATGGTAACCATCTACTACCAAGAAATGTTCGCGATTCTTTCTCCAGAAGTTTCACGTTGGCCGGTGTGTTTTCACGTCACTACCCTTAGGGTGAAGCACAAACGAGAACACATGAGTATTCTAGATTTTGTAGTCAATATTAGTCGCTTTTTCAAAGGGAATTAAAAAATAATAATCTGTATTACTAATTTCGTATGTGCACAGAAATCTAGAGCATTGAAAGCAGCTTCCGGCTATGTGAAGTTATGTATGTGTTTACGTTAGATACCGCGGAACTTAGATAAATTACATAAACAATCAAATAGTTTGGAATTTGACTGAAAAATACAAATATTTGACTATTTATTCCACCTATTCTGTGCATAAAAAATAATTTCTCATTCCCATTGCGTCATGGCTAAAGATACATCTGCCGTCATGCGACAGCAAGGGTCCAACAATTAAATAATTGATATTGTCGTGTTGCATTATGGTTCTGTATGTTTTTAATATTATTGTTATGTACATATTTCTTCACTGTTTTATACTGTTCCATATTATTTCAATATATGTGAGATCACTTTTTGTTAAAATATTTAATCCGTTGCATTGTGAAACGAGTGTACTTTAGTAAATTGTTTGCTATTTGTTTCATGCTCCTTTTTAGAAAAACATTTTTTGTGGTTTTGTTCAACATTATTTTTGCTACTGCAGGGGATTGGTCAAGACTAAAATTCAAAATTCGTAAATTTAATGAACATTTAGACGGTGTTATGCATCAACCGGCTAAGCGCCATTTCTGAAAAAAATGATATATAGACGCCATCAGTTGCATTGGACCACGTTCTAAGAGTACGCAAAATTTTGGCGCCAAATCTTTAAAAAATAGCCTTATAATTAATGAAAATGTAAACGCTATCAGTCACATCAGGGATTTTATGATTTGCAAAATCCGGCTATAAACCTAGATCTTCAAATCTGCCATTCTTCAATTCACATTATGCAGGTAAGGGCTAGGTATTCCACTCATTTTTTTGTAGTTTGACGCTTCAATGAATGAAATAATTAAAAACAGTTTTTAGAGCTGAAAATGTAATAAAACCTTTGAACACGATAATCTCAAAACTTGTATGATGTCGCATAGCTGGTTGATGCATAACACCGTCCATTTTAAGAGTAGTCATTACTGAAACAACAACTACTGAAACAACAACCGCCGAGGCCTCTCAATGCGGGAGGCACAGTTACAGAGGCGCAGGGGAATAATTTTTTTTAAAGTGGGACGCGCGAAATTAATATTCGCGCCACGAACTCCCATAACTGGCGGGATATGCGCCGGAGCAGCCTGAGCAGCAACCAATGGAGGACGAGCCGGAGCAGCCAGAGCAGAAACCGATGGACGAGCCGGAGCAGCCAGAGCAGCAACCAATGGACGAAGAGCCGGAGCAGCCAGAGCAGAAACCGATGGACGAGCCGGAGCAGCCAGAGCAGCAACCAATGGACAAGTCGCAGCAGCCGATGGAGCTCGAGTCCGAGCGGCAGGAGCAGCCGGAGGAAGTAACCCGGCCTGGAACGCCTCCAAGGAGGCGTAGCAGCAGGTTGCGAGCTCGGGAGACCTCAGCTCATCGGTCCGGTAGAGTGACAAACCGGCCCAGCAGGCCTCGATCACGATTCAGGCCTTATCTGCAGAGGCCAGAAGAGCTCTCTCCAGTCAGGCCGCACGAAGTGGCTCAGCAACAGGAGTTCCTGGAGAGGGAACAATCGGCACCGTCGGAGCTACCGGAGCGGCGGCGCAGCAGTAGCAGGTTGCGCAATGGATACAGTCCGTATCCTGCGTAATAAGAGGGGAGGGTGCTGTATACACAGCATTTATGCCCGCCAAGGCGGGCCTAGTGGACCCACTGTGGCCGAGGGAGTGGGTCCCACGAACGCGCCGCTTCCCAACTGTAGAATGGCTGTTTCCCGAGAGCTCCACCAGGGGCAGGTCGGGCGGCGGCCGGCAGCACAGGAGCGTCACGGGCCAGAGGCCAGGGGTCGCGGTCCCGCATTCCCGCCAGAATGGGCGGGAAAACAGAGACTCACAACGCCGGCTCCGGTACTATAAAAGGGGGGGAGCCGGCCCGGAGCGGGGAGATCGTGTCGGAGTGTGAGCCTGCGCAGAAGTGACTTGTGGTGTTGTGACCTGGTTGTGTCTTGGTGAACGCCTGTTGGTGACGGGGTGTTATTCTACTGGCATTTTGGTTGATGTGGCTACGTTTTTGGACATCTTCTGGAAAATTGGTACCCTGACTTGTATTTGGTATATTCTTTTGGATTGTGGCAATAAATTGGTTTACCAGAACTGTAATTTTTCTACCCTAGATTTCCCAGTACATAACATTAACACTTAACTGTAATGCATTTCTTTAGCATTTCTTTCCCCCCACTACACAACACTGCACTGGACTACACGAATATAAATAAAATAATAATAATAATAATAATAATAATAATAATAATAATAATGACAATACTACTACAACTACTACTACTAATAATAATTAGACAAATTACTTAATAGGGAATTCTACTTATTTAACAGTAGAAACTTAACAATAATACAATGACCTAAAATATTGATAAATAGCTAGGAAAGTAATTTATTTTTAAATTTTCTCAAGCTTTGAGGAAAGGGTTCAAAGATTGTCGCAGGCAAACTGTTCCAGTCTCTAATAGTTCTGTTTGTGAATGAAAATTTCCTAACGTCCGTTTTCTGCACGTCTTCATTTTGTGCTCGTAATCCGCTCTACCGAAGTATGGTTTTCCTAGACGACGATCAATTTTACCCCAAACAGGATAGCCTTGTAGCATAGAGTCGCAACTTAATCCGCCTTTTTTCGAGTGACTCCTATACACCTCTATTTTTTGTACCCCTGAAAGTGAATTTTGATGTTCTGCGCTGAAGACTTCCTAGATTACCTTGCTGAGATATTCTGTACGGGTCCAATGAGACTTCCTTGTGGAATCCTTGACGTATCACTAGCGGAGGTTCTTAAATAGCTTCCTATTCGAACCTTTTGTTTCCTAACACGTAGTAGTTCGTTTATCCAAAATCAAAAATTACTGTATTAAATAAGAAAAGCGCACGATGTGCAATGAATTGCTACTCTTCAGAGCTGAATTTGTTAATGCTTGTGACTATTTTCACACGTCATTACGTGGTATTTCCGACACAATATTATTAAATAAGAACAGCGCACAATGTGCAATGATTTTCTACTCTTCAGAGCAGAATGTGTACACAAATTCAATATGAATTATGAATGTCTACAATATGCTTGATCTTTCTTCATCAAGTACTTACTCATATACAATTACTTACAATTAATTACAATAATTATAACTGACTTTCTTAATCAATTCATGTGTACCAACTTTTTGCTCTCCATGAATATATAAGTTTTAAACATTTTACTTTTTTTATTTCTCTTAATACTATTTGTATTTCTACGAAAATCACGTTTTGTATTTTATTTTCCTGGAACATAAAAAGTACAAGGAGCTTTAGTTTGTTGGAGCGGTTTACTGAAATTATTAAACATTATTTTCAGAAATGTAGCACAAACTTGGATCCAAGTAATATTCATTTAAATCCCACAAATAAGATAATCTTCCAAGAGTGCTTTGCTCCTCTACCGTATCAATTATGAACACACAGTTCCAACAGAAAAATTAAAAAATTGTTAAGCTGTTTTAAATTTCATTATTCATTTCCACTTCTCTCCACGCTTACAGATATTTAATAGCAGCGCATCTGTTTAATCCATATTTTCACAAACCTTTGAACTAAATCCTTCAGTAGTGTTCAGAAAGAGAATCTTTGTAACTTTTCATTGCACGCTGCAGCGATTGATGTAGTCATCAGTTGACTTTGGTGGTGAAGGAATTACTACAACTTGCTGGGTTCATAATTAGTCCTTTCATTAATTTAGAAATTTTAATGTTGCCGCAATGTGTGATGTAAAATGTATTGAAATGGAGTTTCATTTGAATACGAGACATTTCTAATGTATGTTGGGAAATACAAAACAAAATTGAAACCCAACAACATGCATTTTAAAGCTTTTATTTTTGAATTGTTGAGTATATAAAAGTTCCAAATAATTTTAGACAGTCTTAATTATAACATATTTATTATAACATAATTAAGACTATAATTATTTGGAACTTTTATATACTCAACAATTCAAAAGAGACAGTCTATAGTTCAATTTGACTTTTATTTTTGACATCCAAAATAAACCTTTTAGAGACTTCGTGATATTCATTTCCAATTCAGAATACCTAATTATGACAGACCACACAGATATATGAATACCTAGTTTTGTATCTACTTGTTTTATCAGAACTATTTGCTGGAGACACTCAAAAACGATTGTGAATTTTAATTTCGTAGTTGTCAAAACATTATTTCTTCTCGATACCCCCTTTCTAGTTGTCCAAATGAAAATAGTAGTAAGAAGATGTGAGTACTGTGAAGCTTTACGAAAAGGATTTTGTAGCGTTGTGGATAAGTACAGTGGTACTTAGCTAATTACATTTAAAGCATCAACACAGAGACAAATTATCCCCACATATCCTCAAAATGTAGTAAAAGGCAAATGGATGAAAACTGTTCAGTACATCAAAGTAAAAAGTTAATTCTGGCTGAGAGCTGGAATTAAGCTTGCGTGATGGAGAGTGCTAACACGTCGGCATGCCATTACATGTGTTGTATGAAAACACTAACACAAAAAAAAGCTCTCAGACACAAAACAATAATCCAGCAAGCAAAGCGGAATTTCAAAGTACCGAGCGATGAATACGGTTTGAGTGATTGTCAAGTCTGACATGAAAGATTCAGAAAGACTTAGAAAAGGTTAGTAAGAGTACTGAAATAAAACTTTAAATAATGACGTAGTTAAATGAGGGACAAAGCAAACTTGAGCAAAAGATGCTACGTAACAACACTGAGGTTGAAGCCTCAGACTGAAGTATCATTAGGAAGAGAAATTAAATAGACGAGAGTTTCCTAAACAATAGAAACATATGAGCGAAAAAAGTTTTGTTGTTAATTACTGACGGATTTTCGAGTGAAAAATACACTCCTGATATGACGCGGAGTGAAAATGCACTCGGAATGTTACAGGGCAAAGGAATGTCAGGGGGCCGTGACCCCTGAATATCTTGACAAGGGGTCCGTGGCCTTAAGTAATAAAACTTCGTATTTCTTCAAGTAATTGAATCCCTGATTGTGCTCTTTTTTTAACCTGACAATTTGGAAAATTGTTGTCATTTAAGGGAGAGACACACTAAACCATCTGCCAAGCGAGTGAAGTTTAAAATGAATTGTATTTATTAATGGTATCATTAAAGTGATAATTTCATTCTCCATGTAATATGTTTTATTCATTTACTAGTAAAATATGTCATATGTAAATAAAAAAATCAATGGAAGAAGGAGGCCCAAAATGAAGTTACTCCTCTCCCCAATTATTTTCGGCTTCGCTCGCCTATGGTGAATGTTCGACTCTCATGCTCTATGTCTAATATGTATGTGTATTATTCAAAGCTCTAACACCCTGCTCGTTTGAAATATTTTCGTGTTTAAAGGAACCCTGTCTTTTATGCGAATAGTTATGTTTTAAATATATTATGATTGTCTCTGACTTCATTTACATAAACTACAATGATGACGAATAAACCGGAAATTGCATGTGACAAGAACGAAAAGGTACAGAACAGCGGTTGCGGCATCAAAGAATGTATCTGGAGAAAGAGGAGGTAAGAAGAGAAGGGCAAAGACGCGTAAGTTAGGAACCGGAAGCAAAGAAGGGGAAGAGAAGGGAAATGCATGGGCGACGAAAGAGGCGGGGAGATGTTAGTTGCAAGGGAGGGACAGTCATAGACACAGTCATAAATAGACGCAGGAGAAGGGCGAGGAGAAGAGGCGAGAAATGTTGGAATCCGGGGTGAGGAGAGCGGAAAACGGGCGGGGTGTGGGGATGGAGGTAGTGGCGGGGTCCCTGATTGGGGGAGTGGTGGGGAGTCGGGACAGTATGTACGGGCGGGAATAGCGGCGGGGGGCAGGGGGATCGTAGGCGGGGTGCGGGGGCGGAGAGGAAGGGAAGGGGATGAGGGGCGGGGAGCATGGGCGGGAGCATGAACAGGGAGCCGGGGGAGAAGCTGGGGCGGGACGCATGAGCGGGGAGCAGGGGGCATAAGCAGGGGCGGGAAGCATGAGCGGGGAGCAGGGGCGGGAAGCAGGGTCAGGGAGCAGTGACGGGGAGCAGAGGCGGGGAGCAGAGGCGGGGAGCAGGGGCGGACAGCATGGGCGGTGGCGGGGAGTAGGGGTGAGCAGGAGGGGCGGGGAGCAGGGGAGCGGGGATGCGGGGCGCCAGCAAACGAGTGCGCGGGGACGGAGCACGGGGCGGCCGAGGCGGAGCTCAGGCCTCGCCCGCATGCGTCGGTGATTGATTATAAAAGCGGACAACGCTGCGGGCGCTGTCACGAGGTTTTTGCACTCTGCGCGGCGGGGGCGGGGCGGGGCGGGGCGGCGCTGTGGGTTCGGTTCGCGAGCGGTCGCGCACAAAGCCGCTCTCCAAACAGGCCGCCCCGCCCCCGCCCCACCCTCGCCCCGCCCCCGCCCCGCCCCCGCCACCGCCGCCACCTTCCACAATATTCCCGGAGGCAAAAACACTGCGGCGCGCGAGGCCGTGGAAGTCGGCGAGGAGGGGCGGGGAGCGACCGCGGAAACAGAGGGAGAAGTAGGAAGACGGATAATGTCCGGCAGATGAAGTTGTAGGCACTTTCTGAACGAGAAATTGGGATAGGCGAATGAATCGTGCTGAACTAAGAGGAATATTGCTCAAGACAAGAAATTATGATTATTCTTCATGTCTATACAGTGATTTTCGTAACTTTGTCCCTGACAGGAATCAGCTGTTTCGCTGCCATCCAATCAGGAGCTTATATATCGCGACAGTGACGTCACTATGGTGACGTTTAAGCTCCCGATTGGATGAAACCGTGAACAGCTGATTTCTGTCAGGGACAAAGTTACGAAAATCGCAGTATACTTTTACGTAATCAACGACATCGAAACAATAGATACCCAGAGGTTTAGGTATCACAGTGTATCACGCTTTTGATAGCTTTTTGTACTTTTTTAAAGCTTGCACGTTTAGCCGCCAAGCATATACACAGCTGTCTAGGTCATTATGAAACAATGTATGTTTTAGTGAACATGAGAAGTAGTTCAGAATCAACAAAATCCTCAATTCAAGTAATTTTAAGTAATGCAAGGGGAAGATTTTTTTAAATCGTCTTTGTTTCAAATGCAGGGAGTGCGTGTTTGACGTGCGAATACTTGAGTTTTGATTTATTTAACTTCAATCAACTGATTTACTAAAACCAGCAAAATGGCAAGGAAAAACTTTATTCTGAAACACTGCGTATTATATGTTAAGAAGGCAATGTATTCGAGACCAGAACATCACGTTTTAGGTAAATAACCTGGCATATTTTATTCGGCAACTTCCTTCATCAACTTTTTTATTTTTACAAAAATTATTAGCGGATTGATGTAGCTAGAATATGCACATAATACGACTTAAAATGTACAATATTCTTCTTCTCTAGAACTAAAGTTCGGCGTCAAAATAATAAATCAGAAGGATTCTGAGGGATACACTTTCTGCAGGTAAAAGAAAAAAAATACAGTGCATCAAGGAAATGTTTGATTTTTTTACTTTTAAAATTTATTTCTGCTTGACCTGAAGGCCCTCAGCAGCCGAGTTCCATATATTGAGAGTGTATGCTTGATAGATGAACACATTGAATACATGGATACGTTCAGTAGATACCATAAATGTTTGTGAATGAAATGTGCGGAGCGACATCGGGTGGTCAGTGGGGGGAAGAACTGTCGCGGTGGTTTCTGCTTTGGTATATTGTGGTGAGGAGTTTGTATTCGTATTTTGAACCGTACGGCTGAGGGAATTTGGGAGATCGAAGCGAGCGAATAGGAGGAAGAAATGGACGGAGATCGGGGTCATTCGGCGTTCGTTATGTAACTTGGAGTTCGGCACAAACCAGCCTACTTTTGTAATGGTTCCGAGGAATTTACTTGAAAAAAAGATGATTTTATAAAGCATTGAAGGCTTTCACGGCCGGAGTCAATATTCTTGATGTCTTCCGGGCTGATGAGACGTGGTCCAATTGGCTTGGAACTGCCAAACGTTGCGCCCACGACTGCGGTGGGCATCTTCAGTGGCGAGGTCTCGGGCGAAGTGTCCGCGACAGCGGCTTACTGGCGACTGTAGTGCGTGTTTTTGATCGGGAGGTGGAGGTCTTTCCCTGCTGGATGGCGAAATCCGGTGCCGACCTACCGTCAACTAGCGGGGTTTTCCCTCAAACAGGTATCTTCCATCAGCGGGGCACCGCCCCAGCCGCGACAAGCTCTAAGCTCCCGACCGGTCTCCCGACATGTGTAGTAGTGTAGTGCACGTTAGTGTGTGTGTGTGTGTGTATGTAACGGGTGAGGATAGGACAAGGAAGAGAAAGGAAACATCACGCGCGGTCCGTAGCCCGTTTGTCAGGGTACTGCTCCGGCATTCGCCTGGTGTTGATCGAAGAAATCGAAGAAATATTACAGATTATAGTTGGCACATGCTCACAGTAGATTTCGGCGCAGAACGTGAATCGTTAAGATCAATGGTTTAGGAGATACGGCGCACTTTTCTAGAAAAAGGCCGTTCGAAGAGGGACATTTTTGGAATTAGTAACCCAAGAAACAGTCACTAACCGGTTCGCGGCAAATTATTTGCTTACAGATTGTAGTTCGCACTTACTGACAGCATCATTCGGTGCAGAGCGGGAATTGTTAAAGTCAATTGTTTAGGTGACACGGCGCGTTTTTATGGAAAGAGGCCGTTCGAAGAGGTACATTTTTGATATTTTGAACCCGGGAAACTGTAACTAACTGGTTCGCGGCAAATTATTTGAGTACATATTGTAGTTGGCACTTACTGACAGCATCATTCGGTGCAGAGCGGGAATTGTTAAGGTCATTTGTTTAGGTGACACGGCGCGCTTTTCTGGAAAGAGGCCGTTCGCAAAGATAAAATTTTGGAATTTTGAACCCGGGAAACTCAGCCGTGCGCGGCAAATTTTTTGATTACAAATTATATTTTACACTTTCATGCAGCTCATTTCGGCGCTCATAATGAATTGTTATGGCTAATGGTTTTGGAGACACCGCGCGTTTCCTTGAAAGGGGCTTTCAAAATGTAAGTTTTGGGGATTCGAACCCGGGTAATTTAAACTAGCCGATCCGCGGCAAATTATTTTATTAATGATTCTGTTTGCCACTTGGTTAGTGCTAATTTCGGTGCACAGTATGAATTGTTAAAGCTAATGGTTTACTAGAGAATGCGTCTATTTATTGAATGGGGCTAATGTAAGAGGTGCATATCTGGGATTCGAACTCGGGTAATTGTGTCTAACCGGTTGGCGGCAAATTTTTTATTGCAGATTTTGTTTTTCACTAGTTTTCGGGAAATTTTGGCGTCGATTATGAGTTGTTATGTGTGATTTTGTACGGGGGACGTCCTTTTACTTCTTTGATTGCGCTCTTATATTGAACGTATCTTTGATGTTTTTTTAATTCTTAATATTTTTTGATAGAATGGAGATATCAATTTTTGGTATTCACATCTTAAAAACGGCAAAATAGCTGAACATTATGGGCTATACAGTTTTGTGATTGGATGAAATGGACCTGCTGACTTCCATTGGAAGTTAGCAGGAGCACTGATTTTTGAGGGAAAATGGCTCGCGGCAAATTTTTGGTTTTCGCATCTCAAAAACGGCAAAAAAGCGGCAAATTATGAGCTATGCAGTTTTGTGATTGGATGAAATGGACCTGCTAACTTCCAGGACGTTGGAAAACTTCCGATGAGAGTAACTGGCCGCTAAAAATCTCCTCCAGACGACTGAATTCGACCTAGCTGACAAGCTAGTGACGAAAATCCTGCCGTCATTCAGTTCGAATCCTAGGACCTCCCGGTCAGAGAGACTAATGTGACATCAGTTGATGCACTGAGCCATCTCTCCCGGTAAGAAATGTATCTAAAAATAGCGCAAAATCCACCAAGAAGGTCGCAAGCTGAGGGTGACAGCAGCACCTCGAGGGAACCCAAGAAGCGTCGCCGCCCGCACCGCGTTTACAGGCCGGGGGGGGAGGGGGTGACCGCAAGGGCGGTGGCAGCCGCGAAAGATCCGCGCGGGCCCTGAGGGCGCGGGCGTGGAGGCAAGCGATCCGCCGGGCGCGACCGCCCGCCCGCGTCGGGCGACCGCCGGCGCATTTGATCGCTCCCGAGTCATTACGTCAAGCGAGGCGCGCTCGCGAACGCGAGGTACCGCGGCGTGGCGGGCGGAGGGGGGGTTGCCGCTATTAGCCGTATCGAGTAGCGCGCAACATCCCGGGAGCCCCGAGTTATAACCGCCAAGGAACGATGCGGGCTGGCGCGCGCTCCGAGGAGAAACTCTACACCAGCCCCGGGCCGGTTTGGAGGCCGGCCACCGGAGCTGCCATCCCCCTCCTCTCCGCCCGCGCTGCTCCACAACCGACCCAGCGGGCGGCTGCCGCTCCCCGTCCCGCTTCGGGCATGCTCCACACCCACTCCCGACCGGCCGCCGAATCGCTCCCGATGCGCTCCCGACGAGCTCCCGACGAGCTCCCGACGCGCTCCCGACGAGCTCCCGACGCGCTCCCGACGCGCGCCCAACCCGCTTCCGACCGGTTTCCGACCCACACTCGATCCGCCGCCGAACGTCTTACGACACGCTCCCGACTCGCACCACACCCCCGCGCCCAACATGCTCCCGACCCGCTGCCGAATCGCTCACGAGCAGCTGATTAACATCACTGAGGTGTACACCTCGCAATGCCCAACCTTCTCTAGTTCGCAGCAAATTGCCTTCCAACACAGGAGCTGTAGCACTCTTGCTCTCAGCTAACAATACGAACTGAACGAACACACACACACACAGGCAAATGACTTTTTCATTTCTGATTTGCAGTTAACGAAAAAAATAGATTGGGATGTCACACGACTATGACACAAACATGCATATTTCATCTACTTACGAAACAATATATTAATAAGAAATTTCTTGGTGGAGTAAGGAAGTCAGAATCCTCGGGGTATTAATGGAATACATTCACGGGGCCAGCCTAGATGGCCGAGGTTGCTAGGCTGTAAGGTTGCATTTGCCTCGGTTCGAAGGTTTTTGTTCAAATACCGCTTCGGACATCGATGTTTGTATGTGCTCCTGTTGTCCTTACTTGCCGTGTATCCCTACAATTACTCGAGTGTAAACAAGCAAAGTGTTCGCCACATGAGTTAGTAGTTACAAAGCTACCTTAAAGAAATAAATAATGAAAAAATTCACGAACCAAAATAGCTGTTGCGCCCGCAAACACGAAACATATTTCTTGTCACAAGTTCCACGTGCCGAATTGTGTGATAGCTATTTCTGCTTTCGCTCCCAGCGCCGGTGAGGTCCATTGGCGCTGGCCGCTTCGCCCTGAGATGGCTGACTCTGGCAGCAGCCGCCGCGGCCGGGCGCGGCACGGCGCTCGAAGCCCTCGGCGACCAACTCTCCCGCAACTTCTACGACGCCTCCTCCGCCCCCTCACCCGCAACCACCAGCTGCCCGGCGGCGGCAGTGGCGGTGGTGGCAGTGGCGGTGGTGGCAGTGGCGGTGGTGGCTGGGTTGGGGCTGGGGCTTTGGTGGTGGCGGTGGAGGCAGGGGCGGGGACTGGGTCTGTGGCGGGGGCTGAGTTGATTGATTCATGTTTCCGGGCGCGTCAACTACTTACGTCATCAGTCCCGTAAGTGTAGTGCGTGTTTTTCTCGGGAGGTGGCGATAATCTTTTCCCCGCTGGATGGCGAGATCCGGCACCGACCTACCGTCGACTAGCGGGGTTTTCCCCCTCAAGAGGTATCTCCCACCACCGGGGCACCGCCCCAGCCGGGACAAGCTCTAAGCTCCCGACCGGTCTCCCAGCATGTGTGGTAGTGTAGTGCATGTTAGTGTGTGTGTGTAAGAGGAGAGGATAAGAGGAAGGAAGAGGAAGGAAAGATCGCGCGCGGTCCGTGGCCCGTTTGTTAGGGTACTGCGCCGGCATTCGCCTGGTGTTGATCGGAGAAACCACGGAAAACTACCGATCAGAGCAGCCGGCCGCTAGAATTCTCCTCCAGACAGCGACTGAATTCGACCTAGCTGACATGCGTCGAAAATCCTGCCGCTGTCGGGATTCGAACCTAGGACCTCCCGGTCAGAGGAACTGCAGTGACATCATGTTGACGCACTGAGTCATCTCTCCCGGTCGCGGGCTGTGGCGGGGGCGCTGGCAGTGGCGGTGGTGGTGATGGCGGGGGCGGGGGAGGAGGCTGTGGCAGAGGGTGGCAGTGGTGGCGGCAGTGGTGGTGGTGGGGGCGGGGCCGGCGGTGGGAACAGTGGCAACGATGGCGGTGGCAGTGGTGATGGCGGTGGCGATGTCAGTCTGACAGACTATGCGTCGTTCGAACAACTAGACGACTACCACAAGACAACTACCGACGCAACGCAGCCTTCACAGCACCAAAGCACAGCCCCCGCCAGGAAAGAGCGAAGGAACATTTATGAGAAAGTCGAGCACTCGAGGGCAAACCAATTCAGCTAATTAGATATTGTATCAAAAATACCGCCACAAAGTAGATCACACAGTAATCTTTTAAACGTAGGAACGTTCAACAAGCCGGTGGCAAAAATGAGAGAGGTAATTAAAAAAGGCTTCAAAAGCCAGAGGGTTTAAAAATTATTTAGTCCTAGACGATAATCTAGAAGGAAGATTTTTTAAAATAAAAAGTGTAAGTTAGAATCTGAAAAGTTTTGAAAAGCGAAAGTACCGTCAATGTTTCGAGTTTTCTTATATTTAAAAATCGCATCGTTAATAGAAAAGGATCATTGCATTCGTACCGTTGGAAGGAAATAACAAGTAATTAGTTCATGGATTTCCCAGTTTATTACTTATACAGCAATACTTCATAAATTCCTTGCACGCTACTTGTGTGCAGAGTGCCTTGCGTAGCAATTATTTCGTGTTCAACGTTTACGGCCATTAGTAATCACAAACGCATATATCTCGTTACTATGTAATTTTTATTTTTCATTAATGTCAAAGCAAACTTTTATGTAATCAGAGATCATAAAGGTCATGTTTTTCACTCACAGAAAATAATTTTACCACTATGAACAGTGTTCTTAAGGACATGTTAGAGGCCATCCATAAATTACGTAACGCTAAAGGGGGAGGGAGGGGGTCTGAGGCAGCGTTACATAGAAATAGGGAAGTGAGTTACAAAGGGAGGGGGTATTGAAAACACTCAGAATTTGCGTTACGTAATTTATGGACGGCCCCTTATATCTTTTAACTTCAATTCTTTACGATATATTCAATTTTATCCAGGTTCTTGAAAGTGTTAATTTTGCCAAGCAATTTCCCCGGAGAATTGTAAGCATTTGAAAAAATGTATTGCATTGTGAAACTTTCCCAGAACCGCTGCTGAAATATGCACGCCTGTTGATATTATTTCCCCTCTCGCTAGAGCATCGTTGGCGCGTTCAGTCACATGATCTGGGCAAAGAGCGCGCGCGCAGCCAACGAGCTGGGAACAAGCCGAACTTGAGAGGCAGGGAGCGGCAGCAGCGGGGCTTCCCCGGGAAAGGAAAAGGAGCAGGCTGCGGCCGGGGCGCCCCGGCGGGCAGGGGTCGGAGAGGAGATGAGCGCGAGTGGTGGGAAGGCCCCGGGGTAGTGGGGGGAGGGGTGGAGGACTGCGTGGGGTGCAATGGAAGGGGAGTGGCACGGAGGAGGTGGGCGCGGTGCATGTGGTGTAGCGCGGAAGGAGTAGAGGCGGAGAAGGGGAGGTGCATTTTTTATTAATTAGTGATTAAGGTCGCGTAAACTACTTTACCCATTAATCCTGTAAGTGTCGTGTATGTTTGTTATCGGGCGTTGTTCTTCTACCGCTGTCTGGCGAGGCCGGCGCCGAACTACCGCCAGCTAGTGGAATATTCCACATCGAGGTATCTCCCATCAACGGAGCACCACCGACAGAAGCTCTGGCTTCTCGACCGGGCTCTCGATACGTGTGGTAGTGCATGTTTGCGTAATGTGTGTTTAAGGAGTGAGGATAGGATAACAAAGAAGGAAAGATGTCGCGCGGTCTGTGGTCCGTTTGTTAGGGTACTGCTCGTACGATTCGCCTGGTGCTGATCGTAGAAACAACGGAAAACTATCGATTACAGCTGCCGGTCATTACAATTCTCCACCAGACACTGGTTGAATGCGTCACAGCTCTGCAGTAAGAGTTGAAAATCCTGTCACCGTCGGGACTTTAACCTAGAACCTCCCGGTCAGAGGCACTGACTTCTGTCGTTGCCCTGAGCCACCTCTCCCGTTGGAGCAGGAGCAGGAAGGAGTGGGTTGGATATGAAGAATGCAGGGAAAGAAGGAGACAGTAGGACGCGGAGGAGCGGGTGGGGCACAGGGAAGGGGCGGGAGACGGAAGAGTGCTGTGGATGGTGAGCGGAGGATGGGCGGGGGGCGAGGCTTTCCCAAAGGGCCTTGGGAGACGCAGCGGAGGTGTGAGTGGGCGGAAGAGAGTGGGTGGAGCGGGGTCGGTGCAGGAGGCAGAAAGCAAAGGAAGGGGCGGGGCCTTCCAAAGGACCTTGGGCGAGGGGGCGGAACGGGACATGGGACGTGAGGTGGAAGGGAGGCTGCAAGTGGGCGGAAGGAATGATGGGGCCTGGGGCGGAGGAGAGAGTGAGTGGTCGGTGGAGGAGACAGACGGCATAGGGGGAGGGAGGGTGCCGGGCCGAGTTTTCCAAAGGGCCTTGGGATGGTGGGAGGAAGGGGTCGTGAGGAGCCAGGGGAAGTGGGCGGGGCGGCGAGCGTGGGCGAATGAGTTTCGAGGCCTATTTCTCGCGGCGCCCCCTCCGCCCCCCGCACACGCGTCACGACTTCCTTGTGCCCGAGGCCCCGCAGCGCGTCGCAACCGACACGCCCCTTACGGTGCAGGCCGAGTGCGTTCGCCCGCTGTACTGAGAGTTTTCTAATTCTGCCTCTCAAAGCCCGTCTTCACGACGGAATGTGTCACGGTATTTCGCGTCATCACTCGCGAAGCTAAATATCGCATGATCGCGACCGTATCAAGCAGTGCTTATGATCACGCAGTGATTGCAAAATTTGGCAAAGATAACAGAACAGATGTAGGTAAATTCTCATTTGTAAACAGAACAATACAAAATTGGTGTAACGAATTACGAATTACCTGCAATACTGCTGGAGACTTTATCTCAGAATGTTTTTTTCATTTTACATTTTTTCACTTTATCTCAGAATGTTTTTTTCACGGCCATTTTAAAAGTAGATGTAATAAATTATAATTTTTTTAGAACTTTTTAACATTAATTTTTTGTATTGTTTTTAATTTATACTATTATTGTTCTTTTATACTAGGCCATGTTTACCATGATAGGGTATTATTATTGTAATTTTGTAAAATTGTATTAATTAATATGTAAATACTAGGAAAACCGGGCAGACGTTGTACTCTCCCTCTCAGTGTCTCTTCCTCCCTATCTCCCTCACCCTGCCTCTGTCTGTCTCTGTGTGTCTCTGTCTCTGCCGCTCTCTGTCCCTCTCATTCACATTTACTTGCAGATTCTGCACGTCTCTGAGCTAGTGAGGTAATACTGGGAAGCACGGAACCAGCAACAATGTAACAATGTAATAGAATATTCAAGAAGAGTTCATTCTGTAGATTACGGTGTGAGAAACGTTTCTTTGAGGCCTTTGGGCTCAAAATTTTAGTTTCTAAGGTCCTAGAATGCCTCGTTTAGAAGTTATTAAACGATATACATTCAAAATGCTGCCGAGTGTGTTGCAGGTTGCATTTGAATTGAATGTGTAGTGGATATGTAGTGAATATGTAGCGCCATGTAGTGGAGTTACAACAGAATTAACAACACATAAACCTTATCGGTGAAAAAACACGTAGTAGTGCCAAATTTCATGGAGATCGGTCCAACGGTGTTGGAGTTTTACTCTTATATACATACCACATATAAAGATGATGTTTGTTTTGTGTATTTGTAGTAATTGCTTAGAAAATGCTGCTATTGGAAATATTCTAAGTATTCGTGAGTAGCAAAATAAATATTATATTATATTCTATCATGCAACATCTAGCGGCACGAGCGATAAAGACGCGAAGTGCCGTGTGATATTCCCTCGTGGCCGTAGGTGCTCGAGAGGCAGAGTTAGAAGCATCGCACTGAACTCGCGGCGAGCCCCGCTGGCAGGGCTCAGGGTGACCACTGCGGCTGCTGCGCGCCTCTGCCCGGGGGCTCCGGGTGCCCGTGGTTGAGGTTTCACTCTGCCTACTAGGCAGCTACTGCCTGCCGCTGCCTGGACACTTCTAGCGGCCCTAACGCGCGAGATTTTTCCTTCCTCTTCCTTTTCCTATACTTACCCCTTACCTACACGCCCTACGCACTTTTTTAGTGCGATTTTTCTAACTCTGACCCTCAAGCCGCTATGGCCACGATGAAATATCACACGGCATTTCGCGTCTCTGTCCGTCACGTCGCATGATCGCGAGCACTGCTTGATACGGTCGCGATCATGCGATACCTGGCAGCATGGCTGAGAACGTCGCGAAATACCATGACATATTCCATCGTGAAGATTGAGGGGTAAAGTTAGAAAAATCCCAATATATACTCACATGCATTACATTATCACACATGTCGGGAGAGCAGACGGAAGCCTAGAGCTTGCCCCGGTTGGGGAGGTATCCGCTGACAGAGTATGAAATGACGATGGGTCCAAAAGCATGTTTACAATACTTCATCTATTGGAAAATTCCAATTATATTGTAACGATACGGATTACCAAAATATATTGATGTGGTTATGAATAATTAGTGGGTGAAAAACTTAAAAGGAAAAAACACTCCTGTGATCCCGACCTGACGACCAATTTACAACGACGCGCTCGGAATTTGGCTCGGCATTCAGACAGTATCTTCTATGACCCGTTAATCTACAGAGGGCCCTGAGAGTGGGGAAGGGAATGCCTAAAAGGCTAGATATGACTACTAATGTCCTGTAACCCTAAGCAGGTGGATCTTGCAGTACAAAGTGTACGAAAAAATGTAGACAAAGACAATCCCCCCGGTTAATGCCACCAGATCGCTTCTTTTTTAGAAACTGTAAGGAAAATGTGAGGTTAAAATCTCCGCGGGACTTTTTTATATCTTTGTCATTGGCCTTGAAAACTTACCTGCGGAGTTCACGTCTGAATACTCTTGTATATGTATATCTGCGACCTCTGCAAACTTCGGATAGAATCGACTTCCCGTGAAATGCAAACTCCCAAACCGCTCCTATCGACGTTGCCCTCGATTTTATAAATGTAAAAAACAGCAAAATTAATTGCACGTGTTTACAACTGTTTTAATTATTACCGGAAAATACGAGTCTGTCCTCTAATTCCATCAATGTCTGTAATCTGTATTCTAAATTTTCATGCGAGTGATTTCATTTGAATGTGCACATTCACAAAAATTGTAATCTTGCCTGACACTCTTATTGATACAAAATAAATATATAACTTATTACAGAAGAACGTTATTCGTCGAACTGTCTTCTCTGTACTTCTCTACCGTTGCTATCATTCATATCTTTCCTTTCATCCTATCCAACCGCAGCGAACGTGATATTTTTATCAGCTTTGGAGATACTCCTGTATTGCTGTTACTGTCGCTCCATCTCATAATATAAAAATTCATATCAGTCACAGTCTCATATAATATTTTTAAAATTGTAAGGCTATATGTGGCAAATATTTAAATTTAATAGCTCATAATCAGTCTCGTCTTATAAATCATGAATATAAAATAGATTTATTATTATGAAAGTTTTCACAAGGCTTATATGCATTTAAAATATTATCAGGGAACACAGTGTGGTTTTGATGATATATCAGTTTACAGTGTTCAGAATTCATTACCTGCCTAATGACTGATTCTGTCTTAATTGATCCTTATTGTCGACCATATTTTTTTTAATAAGTTCACAACAGAAGTCTACGTGAATCTGTATACAAAGTCGAAAAGACCAAAGAGAGTGTAAATATTTGTCTGTAGCAGAATCGAAATAATGCTCCAGAGAAATCGTGCAGGGCGCAACTTCAGCTCTTTTTGAGTCATCATCGGAAACATTGCGTCCTCTTTCAACGCCTCTCCTGCACAACGGATGTAATAAACTTGGTCGCTCTAATTCTGCATCCTTCAGAAGAAAGCAAATGAACGCTCCGCAACGTTTCATCGGCGAGAAATGAATTACCCATGAAAAGCTATTGGGAGGTACCCACGGGAATTATCGGATTTATTATTGGACATGAAAATTACATTAACCAACACGAGCCCGCAAGAGTGCGGGAGGGTCAATAATTCGAAATCCAATATGCCTCTACTCCCTCCATGATCCCTTCCTTTATTTTGTTCGCCATGCATTTTCATTGGCCTCTTCACACACCGTTTTGTCGTGTTTATGTATGCCTTTGTTTGTAATCTAATGATCTGTGGGAAGAACCGAAAAATTCCTTCAAAATCAAGAACCAAATTTATGTCCCTCATTCGTAATTCTAGAACATGTGAATAAATTATGACTATATCGAAATAGTTAGTTCTGGCAGGGAACACTAGGAGGACCCATCGCTTGTCTACTGGACCTTATCATATGTACTCTATCTAGGTATAATGTATATAGGAATTTGTAATATAGCTAACTTGAGAATAATTTACCGTCTCTGCCGTTCTCATTTAATTATATTATCGGACTTGTTTGCTCTAGAGATCCTTGAAAGTAATAGTGAAGAGATACGTGCTGCCTTGTGTAGCTTTGAGCCGGCATCGTGTGTACGTTCATGGGTTTATATCTTGAAATATTTATAATTTCTTTGGAGACTTTGTATTATTTACGTTGCAAATGTGTAGTGACAGCAATGCTGTCAGAAAAGGTCATGGTAATGCATGATATAATATTTTGCACGTTTACATCCATTCACCGCAGAAAGAATTCTTTGGATTCCTCGAGGATAACTCCGCGGCCCGCAAGTCCTCAGCAGCAGAGTACTACACGCTGAATGTAATTAAAAACTAATAATTTGCATTCGATTGTATAATAAATTGTGTATCATTTCGTAAATAGCGTTCGATAAGCTACATCAGGTAAATGTCAATCATGGTGGGTTAAAAAACAGCCGTCAGAGTTTTTGTTTTTGTATTTTATAGTGTGAATTTTGTTTGCTAATTTTGATAAGTGCGGTGGAAGAAATTAAAGAGATTTAGAAATAAAAGCAAGAATATAAGAAGAAAAAATGGATGGAACTAGGAATGATGCCCGTTTCATTATGTATTTGGGAATTTTTTATAAACCAGGGTACGTTTTTAATGGATCGGAGGAATTTGTTTGAAAAAAATGAATGTTTAGAATCCTGATCCTGATAGGTGAAGCGTAATGTGTTGTGGGCCCCTACGATGTCAAATTATAAAAATCCCAACAATTCACCCCAATTGAAGGGGTGGACCAATAAACCAGAAGCCAGACTCACGGCATTAGACAACAGTAACAAAATTTACATGTCAATAAACCGATCCGAAATAATAAATCAGATCATGTTTGATTAAAGCATTCTCCTGGTACGTGTATTTGTCTCAACTGCTGTTCATTAGAAAGTTGACAATTGGGCTTTGCCATCTGATTCCCTAGTGACGTATAATCATCAGCAATTAATGCAAGCGCGCCGAGAATGGCTCTCCCTACCCCATTGCGCATTATTCCGTAGAGATGCATACAGATAGCGTACTACTTTGTATGGTTTTGCAAAAGCCACTCCAACATCGAATGGGCTCAAAAATTGTGGTTATGATTCTCCACCACGACTTCAAACGTCATTGTTCATAAGTCATATAAATGTTTTAATGGTTCGTACTTTTGTCCAATAAATTTTCACTCCAACGGATAGAAGTCGCAAAGGAAAAATTATTAAATACTTTATATCAAAACATCAATATAACTATTTATTGTTTTTCTTTTAACGAAAATTCCATTACCATCTCAACAGGACGTCAAATCATAAATTATTAGCACATTGGCTTCTTAAATTTGCCACTAAATATTGAAAAAAGTTGTTTTTGTAAGATTTTCCAATCAAAGTTAGTGACATTATGTAGTAAGCGTTGACGTATGCGAAAAGTTCACAATACGTAGCAAACGCTTTGCAGTCGATGGTCTACGGTCGAGAGAAGTAAGCGCCATGAGGGAAGTGATACGCGCTAAACGAGTGTGGAGCTCGGTATGTGGTAGAAGAAGTGCAGTAGTTGCAAATCATTGTGTGAAATGTAGGTGAAGAATTGTGTGATATGCAAAACTGTTTTTAGTTCACAGAAAGTTAGTTCACAAAAATATTTTTAGTTCAAGACATTATCAACGTCCTGTTTTCTTTAGTAAGTTTACTTAGTGAATTGTCTGGTGAATAGTGTAGTATTTGGCGAGTAATGAGTGTTGTGCACAGAATTTTGTAGTGTTTCGAGATATCTGATATTTGGAGCGTGTCAGGGGCTGAGTGGTTTAGGTGGGTGTTATAATGTGAGAGATATTTGATGTGTAATCAGTCACCATATATTTGATGTGAAGTGCCGTATTAAGAGACAAGCGCAATTTAAAGTGAATAATGGGTAGGCTACTATTCGGCTAGCGTTTTAAGGTGGATGCATGACATTTGGTGTGTTATGAGTGCTATGCAGAGAGTACAACACAGCATTATGTGGTAAGTGGAATTTGAGAACTGTTGTGTAGTGAATGCCATTTGGGGAATGTTATAAGGTGAATGGCATTTAGTGTGAAATGAATGTAATGTAGAGGGAGTAATGAGGCAACTACGATTCGAAGAGTGATGTGGGGTGGATACTATTTGGCAAATATTATCAGGTGAGTTGTAAATGGAGTGTCGTAACTGATATGCACTGCGTAATGTAAGGTGATGTGGTAAGTGCCATTCGGAGAGTTTTATTGGGTGAGTGCTATTTGGCAGAGTGGCGTTTTGTGTGCGACGAGTGTAATGCAGGGGGTGGAGTAAAACGTTATGAAGCAAGTGCAAATGAAGAGTGTTATGAGGCGGGTTACTGTTCGGCGAGTGTTACAAGGTGAGTGGCATTTGGTGAGTAATGAGTGCAGTGCACAGGGTGGGGAAAGTGGTGTGTGGGGAAGGGTGTTTGGAGAGTGCCGTGCTGTGGTGGCGGTGGGGGGGGGGGGCGGCGGCGCTGACGACGGCGTGAGGCGGCAGAGGTCAGCGCCATCTCGCGACGGCGTCAGCACATTCGGCGCTATCTGCACTTTACGCGCGTCCGCACCGACGGCGGCCGGGGCGCCACCGGGGGCGGCAGGGGCGGCGCCGGCGGCAGCGGGGGTGGTGGGCGCTGGCGGCATCGGCGGGGGGGGCGGCGGCGGCGACCGGGACGACGGCGACTGGGAGCGTTGGGGGCGTTGGGGGCGGCGGGGGCGGCGGGGGCGACAGCGGCGAGTGCGGGCGGGGCGCGGGCAGGGCGTGGCGAGGAGGGGGGCGTGGCGAGGGGGGGCGTGGCGAGGGGGGGCGGGTCGGGGCCATGCCCTAATAGGGATACCTTTACGGCGCAATTAATTACCGGGCGCTCGTAAACAGCGGCGGAGGCGGTAGCGGCGGCGGCGCGACGCCCTTCGCGAAGGGCGCCGTGGACCATGCCCCCCTCCCCCCGCCACCCGCCCCCAGCGCTTCAGCTGCCATGAGGCATGCACTAGGGCCCCCACAAGCCCCAAATTGCGAGTTCAGGGTGAGCGATGTTGCCCACATTTATTGTCCAGTAGCTGTTGGAGGCTTTCTAAGCGAGAGATAAGCATGTAGTACCTGATTCGTTATGTGAATATAGAGAGTAAAATTTTGGGCTATGTCAACATGTCTCGAGCACCCTTCTTTTCTTTCTCCTTACATTTCTTCTTCTCTTTTGTCTCATCGTCTCTTTGTTTTCTTCCTATTTATTCTCATTGTGTTTTTCCTTCTCTTTCATCACCCCTTTTCGATTTTGGTGCTTCAACCAATATTAATGCAGCGTGACAATTTCAGAGGTCGCTGCAACGTGTAAGCGGGTACAGCATAAATGTCAAGGGGTTTGTCTAATCGTTGCACCAATTTACACTCAATAGCAATTTGCGATGTTAATAGCCAATGCTATTTGTCGACATACTGTAATGAAAGTGTGCGTTTTATTAGGTGTTAAAAGTATTGTGTGTTTAACAATTACACAATATTACAAATACACATTACGCCTCCGAATTATAAAATATTTTTGCCTCCTGGCACCCACGACACGGAGATCCCCTTAGCTCTTCAACTAAGACTTATTTGTGCAACAACAGAAGAAAATATAAGTTCATGAGAATTTCATGAAAGGAGTTAACGCAGAAGACTTCTCCTTACTTCTCTGGGATCATTCTGCGACAGCAAACAAAATTCCCTTACTTGAGAAAATATTATTTTTTCAGTTAAAACCTTCCTGCAGTTAATACTTTTTAGGTCAACAATGCGAATTAATACATTTTAATTTGATCTTGCACTTGTTCCCAAACACATAAGATTAATACTTGTACAAGGTTTGTAATAATTCAATTGGGGAATGACGTCTAGCCGGCTGTATGACTATGCGAGCAACGCTGTTACACTTGCAAACGTTGCAGCAACTCATTAGCAAAAACTATGAAGTATGCTATCGTACACTGCAACGCAGATTTACGGGAAAAGTAATGATATATTTTATGGTAGTTGATTTATCACGCGCAAACATTCAGAGCAAAGATCGAATCCTCGATCAGATGGCGATCGAGACCTTTAGGGATCCTACGCTATCTCCATATCCGTTACTGAGTCCTGCAATTTAATCTTTTATTTTAAATGTTTAAATTTTTTTAAATGTTAAGATTTAATTCTAGTATTTTTCATGTAATTATTATGTTATGGCACTTAAAGTACGCACGTGATTGATTGGCCGAAAAATTAGTGGTTAGCCAAGTCAACAAAATGTCCTTGGAGTGCATGGAGTTTCCTTGTGAAAATTTCATTAAGAGTTTACACTACGTACGTCTATAGAGCAGATAAAAAAACAACAATTTTTTCGTTTGAGAACCTTTAGTCCCAAGCAAATGTTGTCATAATGTCAATATAAATATAACTTAGAAGGAAACATCCTTCTTTAAATATCAATTCCGACCTTTATTTCTGTAAAATACCAATATTGCAAGAAAAACGAGTAAGAGCGGTGTGTTTTGCGACCTTAAATAAAATTGGCTCATCCACATCCCCTTCGTGGAAACGCGAAGCCAATATTTAGAAGACACATTCCAGGATCAAATCGGATTAAGCAAGATATGTTATTGATCTGGTTTCAAACATCCCGCACACGTAGTACGATCACCTTCATGCAACTTCCACGACCCTGACCTACTGACAAGAAGCGCTGACATACGCTTTAATACAGTATTAAAGTGTGTGGACTTAAACCGTAATGAAATAAGGTATTATTTTGGTACTTTTAGAACATTGTGAAAATAATATAATTTTCGTATTTTCTGACAATCTAGTAACTGACGGTGATGATTGTTGTGTCAGTGACGAACAATTAAAAACAATTTAGTTGTAAGAAAAAATTACTGTTTATAAGAAACACAATACCCTAATACTGGCAGAGTTTTAAAATGAGCTAAAATCATAATAGATTCTCCTTTCTCTCTCAATTTGAGTAATTTAGGTCATTAGGTCATTGAAAAGAATACTGTTCATTTGTTTATTTATTGATTATTTTGTTGTTTGCGGGCACGTCCACTGCGGTGGTCATTAGTCCCGTAAGTGTGGCGTAAGTTTTATGACAGCGTGTGGCTGTGTTTTTTACCCGCTGGATGGAAAGATCCGGAGTCGATCAATCCTAGTGGGATTTTCTCCATCCAATATCTCCCATCTGCAGAGCACCGCCCCAGCTAGAACTATATCTAAGCTTCCAACATATGTAGTGGTGTATGTCAGTAGAAGTGTGTACAAGAAAGGAACGAGGATAGAAAAAGGAAGAAGAGATCGCTCGCAGTCCGTGACCGGTTTGTTGGTACAGCTCCGGCATTCGCCTAGTATTGATCGTAAAAAACACGGGAAACTATTCATCAGAGCAGGCGTTCGCTGGAGTTCTCTCCTCCAGAGAGTGACTGAATTCGACCTGCCGCTCTGGCTGGTGTCAAAACTCCTGCCACCATCGGGTCTCGAACCTCTAGGCCTCACAGTCAGAGACACTGCAGTGAGATCAATTGGTGCTTTGGGCCACCTCAGCCGGTACTGATCATTTATGAGAATGTGTTGCAAAATCACGCTCTTTGTCATCATCAAAGGGTCTTGCAGACAAACATACTTTCGCGGCAGTAGACGGCAGTCACTCGGGATAAGGTGATGAGTACAAGCACGCACAACAATTTGTTCGTATCAATATAAACCTCGGAAGGGCATTGGATCCGCTCTTCTGATTGTCTGGTTTCTCGGAGTGGCACACTTCGTTGGTGTCAAAGGGGCGCAGTGAGGAGACGAGGGTTGGGGGTTCGAACCCCCAGATCTAATCATCCCGGTGACCCAGCTGCTTCCGGGAATCGTCGTGGCAATACGACCACTCAAAATCAATTATTAACGATACTTGGCATTGCGCGTGAGTGGCATACGACCACGATACCAACCCACGTTGTTGGTAAGTTTCGAACTACCAAAATGGCCCCATCCAAATAATCGGTAGATTTTCCCCAAAGTACAGCGTTCTGGCCTATCTGGATAGCAATCCGATGGACGTTCTTTCGCATCTGAGGAGTATGAGGATATAGCGAAGGCTAGGAGCCCGCTCCGGTGCCTGAAAACCGTGTGGTAGAAATAAAATCCTACAGGCTACATGTTTGTATCAGTAAAGAAAATAATGGTCACTGACCAATAAAACTTTCTACTCAAACTAAATACATTTATTCTGTGAGTGAGCGTGTTATATTTCATAATCGTACACCAACGCCATTCCAGTGCACCGAGGCAGAGGACGGCGTGCCGCAACGGTGCATCCCAGATTAAACTGCAATAGAATTGAAGGGAAATTGTATATGTGTTACAAATATTTATGAATATATTACAACTATATTTTGCAAGTTTGAATTAAAATATTTTCAGTTTTTGATTTAAGGCAAGCGCAAATATATTTTGAATATTTTCTGCATTTACCGCGATCTTTACAGCGGGGACATATTTTGCGACGTCCTTTTTAAGAACTGGTTCAACTTTCATCTACATCGACATATCCTTCAGTCGGTCGCATGCAGCCAGTCTGCAAGACGATCGGTGATTTTCGGCTACGATCGGCTGTTTCCTGTGATTGCTCTGTCCATTACTAGGCGAATGCCGAAACAGTGCCCAACAAACGGTTTATGGACAGCACGCGATCTTTCCTCTTCATTGTCGCATCCTCTCCTGTTACACTCACGTACACTTATATTTACTACTCTACCATATGCCGGGAGACCTGTCGAGATCTCAGAGCTTGTCCCTGCAAAGGCGGTGTTCCCCTGGAAGAGATACCCGGGTGGGACACCCCACAAGCTGACGTATAAGTTGGCGCTGGATCTCACCACCCAGCGAGGAAGAAATCTCCGCCCCCTCCCGTGATAAAAAACTTCACTACCGGGGTAAACGGCCATTGCAGTTGATGTGCCCAGAAATATCAATTCAGCAATCAATCTATTACCCATCGTCAATTCTGAATCAGAACTGTCGTTATCTTGTATTATGTTATGTGATAGGCTTCGTGTGGCACGTTAATATACTACACAAAAAGAAACAAGGGAGTGTTGTTGATAGTAAGGTAGGGGTGAGAGTAAGGTAGGCAAGGTTGTAGTTTTCTGACTAAAATAAAATGGAGAAACTCCTCACAAAAATCGGTTATATTTATTGGATCAGAGCCACAGAATATCCATAGATTGATAAACTGATCTTGTTATCGAACAAACTGGTAACAGCCAAAAGCCAACAGGCACTTCGGAGCACCTGCGAGAAAGCGCTCTTGAGCGGCGCAGAAACGGAAGGAGGAGCCTGGCGCCTGAATGAGGAAACGCCCCGCCGCTCACATCGCCGGCCGCTTGAACTCCTTAGCCCGTCTTCCAAGGCGATCGCTGCCCCGCCCTCGACGCGGAGGACGGGGTGGAGGGGGAGGAGGGGAAGGAGGGAAAGGGGAGGGGGAGGAGGGAGAGGAGAGTGAGGACGGGGAGAATGGGGAGGAGGAGGAGGGGAGGAGGAGGAGGAGTGGGTGGAGGGGAGGAGGGGAGGTGTGGGAGGAGGGGAGGAGGAGAGGAGGGGAGGAGGGAGGAGGGGGAGAAGTGGAAGGGGAGGAGAGGAGGATGAGGAGGAGGGGGAAGAGGGGGAGGGGAAGGAGAGGGAGGGGGAGGAGGGGAAGGAGGGAGAGGAGGAGGGGAAGGAGGGAGAGGAGGAGAGGAGGAGGGGGAGGAGAGGAGGAGGGGAGGAGGGGGAGGAGAGGAGGAGGGGGAGGAGGGCGCCGACGCGCGCCTGCTCGACGCCTCTGCGCGCCTTTTTATCGAGCAGCGCCACAACGGGGCGGCGACGCAGATTCGACGGGGCGGACGCGTCATGTCGCCCTCGCCCCTCGAGTGGGCGGAAGGGGCACGAAGAGGCCAAGAGATGCGCACTTGGGTGGTCAGAGAAGGCAAGATGAACGCAAGAGCGGAGAATGTGAGGTCGAGACCAGACACAACAGAGAATCGGAAGAGAGAATGGAAGGATTAGAGCAAGGCTTTCCAACTGGCGGCGCTCCCCAACCATTTTGCACTTAGAGCACATACTATAATGCCAATGAGGCGGTGGGCACCATTCATTTTTTCACGGTATATTTATAGGACATTGGCAATAATACACAAAATGTGCAAAACCAATGTTAATTAAAAATGTACAATTTAAACATGAAAATCGTTGCTTACATATTTATGTAAAATAAATTGGCAATATTTGTTAACATTGATGACGCGACGATCGATAGTGAATATGTTACATCACACGTGTTTACTTAAAGGAACATGGGTTTTTGCTGTCAAAACAAAACTTTAACCAAAAATCAAATACATCTCAAAAAAATGAAAACCCGTACAATCGCACAGAGACGCGGCGGCTTTTATGAGCAGCGGGCACATCTAAAACGGTTCGTGGGCGCCATTGTGCCCGCAGGCATAAGGTTGGAGACCCCTGTCTTATACCATGCAAATACAATGTTCTTTTAGTTATTCTATTATGCATTTTATAATTGCATAACTGTAATTATAAATGTGAAGTTATACATGCGAAATATGTGAATTATAAATGTTAAATATGTACATTAAAAACATTAAGTATGTTGAATAAAATCGTATCTAATATGTATTTGTTTCAGTATCATCTCAGTAATTAAAAACCATCTTACATTACGGTGAGACTCGCGGCTAAGCTAGAATTTGTTGTATAGCCCAAAAGCCCTTCTTGGTTGTTGGACAGCCCTGGATTAGAGAGAGGAAAACACGAAAGAACGGAGCGATAAAAGGATGACTGGGATTGGAAGGACGGGAAAAGGGAGGCTGGGAGAAGAAAGAGAGAGGAGAAGAGAGCGGGCCGCAGCAAAGAAGTAAGGGAGAGGAGGGAGAATGGTTAAGACACCAGCGGGTGGTTAGACGCCTAACATTTAGGTCAAACGTAATGTTCTGGCGCGCGGGTAGCTGCGTGGGAGGATGGAAAGTTGGTTGGCGCTCGGGAAAGAGAAGGGACGGGAAGGTGGGTGTATGGGTGGGTGAGCGCTGGGAAGAGGAATGTGTGGGGCAGGTGGGTGGGTTCGTGGGTGGCAGGTGGGTGCGAGCGGGCAGGCGCTTGAGCAGGTGCAAGGCGGTGGGCGTGTCCCGCAGGCGGCCGCCCTCTCTTTGGGCCCCGCTGCGCCGCCCTGAAAGGCGCTCGGAAGCCGCATTCGCGAGTCGCTTCTTATAAGCCATCAGATCGGATAACGCTCCGGGGCCCTGGCCCTGGCCCAGGCCGGCTTCCCGCCCGCGCGGAGACCCTCGGGACGGACCGGCGCGGCCCCGTGCGCGCCGGCGCCGGCGGCGACCGCGGTGGGAGCGGAGAAAGTGGCGGCGGCCGTCACACGGCAGCGGTGGTGGTGGCGGTGGCCGTGGCCATGGGAATGGCAGCAGCAGGAGCGGGGGCACCCGAAGACTGAGCCATTATGAAAAAAAGGGTGTAGGGGCATTGGCTAGCGGAATATAGAGAAAAGAAGTTAAAAATAGAGGCCAAGGAGAGAAGTTGCGACATCTTCTACTTGTTTGTTTCGATAAAAACAGATCTGAGGTTTTGTTTAGATGTGGTTTCAGAAATTCACTCAGATCACTGAGTATAGTAGTTCAAACTTTGGAGAAGGATACGAGGATTGCAAAAAGGACAACAAAAATAAGAAAAGTTGGGATAATGATGATGATGATGATAATAATAATAATAATAATAATAATAATGAGATGTGGTAATAATAAAATACACGTGTTTTAAGTTATATCACACCATCAGTTGATTTTAAATTATCGAACAAAACTGTATTCTTTTAATTCATTTTTTATTATTTTCAAAAATATTTCGATCTAGCCTTCCCTTAATGCATGCCACATGAGAATAATATTACTTGCTGAGAGATAATTATAGTATTATTTATTCCACAAACCAAGAATATTCATGTTAGATATAACTACTCGTAATAATGTTGAAGAAATTCCTAATTTTATTAGTTTTATTTTACTTGGAGTAATTATGATTAAAACATTGGAAGGCATTTTAAAAAATGTTAAAAGTGTTGGGGCTTCACATAAACTACATCCCAAAATCAAACTATTCATTTCAAACTCGCAAAGCCTTCAGTTCCTTCACATCGAACGAGAAATATCAATTTTGCAGAAAATCGTCTAAACAATTGAGGGGTTAACCACAGATAGACGAACAAACGGACAGGCGGACAGATGTTTTGCCATCAATTTTCGATTTTCCATTCCGATCAAAATCGATTTTCATTACTGGGGATCCACAAAACATGGATTCTGACTACACAACGTGTAAGAGAAATTATTTACTGCGTATAGAAATAAAAAGTATCCACTTTTTGATTTCCAGGGCTCATCATCAAGAGTTTTTCTGACTAAAATCGCTGATTTTTTTACGCGCGATTACAATACTTTCTCTTCTTACGAAGTAACTCGAAAAAGAAAAAGCCCTCACAAGAAAGAATCTTGTGTGCTAAATTTCAAAGGTAACTCAAGGTTAAACATATGATGGAATGAAATCTGCAATGGTTAACTAAATATATGATGATAAAATAAATAAATAAAACTCAGAATAAATTATAATTTTAGCTCAAGTGTATCAAATTTCAAGAATTAGAAGAGTAATGTAGAAATATTGACATTAAGCTATTATTTTCCTACGCAGAAAAATGATTAATGACTTGAAAAAAATGATACACTGGAAGACACTGAAAAAAACAAACATGTTATTGATTTAGGGTCTTTAAACATAACGCCAGCGTTTCCTGTAGAATGAGATAAATACGTTTAATTTCATTTAGTCAAAAATTCTGTCTTAGCGTAGTAAATCGTGTGTTTTATAATGTCCAGAAGCATATGTTTATCCCAAGGTGAGAATATTTCGTAAAATATTAAAGAACGAAATGCGGAAATTCGCCTGTTTGGTCGCCCAACTAAAACCTTCTTTCTCCGCTAGTTGGTGAAAGGGGCGTAGCGAAATTTGCGTGGTCAGATGGAAGAGTAGGCCTTACGGCCTGAGTCTCGCCACGTAATGTAAGGCATCAATTCAATTCAAAAGGAGGAGGGACGAGCGATGCGATTGCTGTGGAGAGTAGCGACGACATCGACAGCGCGAGGAACGGAATTATTGATCAAGAAGAAAGTTTGGCAGACAAAAATGGCCGACAGACTGGCAACACTGGCTGCGACGATAGACTACGTGGACGTCGTCGTAGAGCACGAATAGAAGGCTTCGGGAGGTGGGGTTGGAGGAGATAACGGGAACGTGGGTGATAGTGGCAAATACATTAGGGCAACGGTTTTCAAACGTTTTTCGTCCACGGCCCCCTTGACCTAAACGAAACTCTCGGTGGCTCCCCTATTAACAATGTTTTAAAGGGTTTTAGGCCTACTAAATATTCAGCACAAATGAGTGATATAAAGGCTATTTTATTTCTCCATTCTAAATAGGTATTAAAAAAGACGTAAATTGTAACACTGTGTCGCCGCCGCGCTCTCACATGAGCACGGGAACTTTTGATCTGCGTGGGAAGAATAAATATCTTGGCTGCGATGCGCACTAAGGATGTATGTCGCTAGGGATGTATGCTAAAAGAGCCACAGAAACTTATTGGTAATGAAATTGTTAGGTTGAATTAAACCACAATTAATTTAAAAAAGGAATCGTATATATTACAAATAACATACAGTATGATAGTACAAAATTATTTTGTAGACATTAAAAAAACAAGAATTAAAGCAAATCTAAAGATCATTTTCATTAAATCACGACGCCCCTACCATATGGTCGCGACACCCCCGGGATCCGCGTCGCACAGTTTGAAAACCCCTGCATTAGGGAGAGGAGATTAGGCGACAGTTTTTATTTGGAGGGAGAAGGGACAGAAGGCGTCGATGACTGATGGGGCGACTTGTCAGTTGTGTTACCAAGATCATTGAAGGTAATAAAGACTTGACGACGTCGGGAGCACAGGAGTGGCGGAGGGAAGGCCGGGGGGTGGGAATTCTTGGGGTTGCTTGGCCGGCAGATGCACCAAGATCATTGGGGAGAACAGGGACTTAAGGTCGGCAGAAGCAGAGGAGTGCGGTGGGTGGCGGGTCCGTGGTGCCGGCGGGACGAGGGAGGGGTTAAGAAGGAGGAAAGGAAGAAGCCGGCTTGGTCGACGTGTTCGGGAAGATCATGGAGGTCGCCTGGGACGTCAGAGGCAACGGAGTGGGTTTGAGGGACAGGGGGAAGGAGTGTGAGGTGGATGTGGGATGGGAGAGTGGGAGGCGAGGAGAGCGGAGAGCTGCTCGAGGGCGAAAGGGACAGGCGACGATGGCGGACGCGGAGGAGAGGAAGAAGTGCGGAGGGGCTGGAGCGTCGGTGACGGGCGAAGAGAGCACAGACAGGAAGACTTGAGAGCGGTGGCAGAGTGGGAGAAAGCGGCGGTGGGCGCCGGGTCTAGGGGCGGCTTCACCAGCAGGGTCAGCAAGGTCAGCAAGGTCATCGAGGGCGTCAGGCGCTGGAGGAGGGCGAGGGCAGTGGGAGGAGGGGTGGATGGCGAGACGGAGGGGGTGGTTGAATTCGAGGAGGGCCAAGAAGATAGCGCCGAGACAGCTAGATCATTTCTAGTGACAGAGATTTGAAGACAGAGTAGTGGGAGACGAGGCAATGGGCGGGACGGTGGGAAAGGAAACGGGCAGCAGGCAGGGTCAGCAGGACTTGTCCGGTAGGGTCAGCAGGATCATTGGGGACTTCGGCAGCTTCGGGAGGGCGAGGGCAGAGGAGTGGGGGGGGCACGGGAGTGGGCGGTGGGATGCCTTGAACGTGGGGGTTGGGCGGGGGAGAGGGCGTGCGTCGGGACAGCCAGATATTGGTAGCGACAGGGACTCGGGGCAGTGGGGTTTAGGTGCCGGGGGGTGGCTACTTGGCGACGTCAGAGGCTCGCGGAGGCGGGGGGAGGGGCGGGGCGGGGGCGGGGGCGGGGACGGGGCGTGTGTCGCAGTGGCCGTCCCGGGGGCCTCCGCCAAGCGGATTACGCCCGGCGCTGTGCCCGGCGCCGCCCTCCGCGAGGCAGGTGCTCGCCCGGGGCGCCCCACGCGCCGCGCGGATCACCTCCGCCAAGAGACAGCCCTGCGGCCCCGCGCCGCGCCGCCGCCATGGCCCCCCTAAAACACCTGCACTTTCCCTTTGCTAGCTTCTAGTTTATTTAGAAAAATTCATTTAAATACGAGGGCTTTTTTTCTCTTCAAGTTCCGATAGGCTATAAAGAAAAGGCAAATTGAGATATCAATATGATTTTATTGCTAAAAGATTTACAATGTCTTATTTTTCTATATAGTCACCATGAAGGTTAAGGCATTTGTCAAAACGTGAGACAAGTCCTATACCCTCTTCAAAGAAGTCAGCCGCCAGTGAGCTCAGGTAGATCCTCACAGCGTCTTGAAGCTCGTTGTGGGGCCACAAAATGCAACCAATGGCGTCAGCCCTAAACTTCCTGACCCGTTATAATAATGAGAGAAACATTTTTTTAAGTCTTTGATGAGACCTGGGTTCTTTATGATAACCCTGAGACCAAACAACAGTCGAAACAATGGATGCATACACATTCCCCAAGTATGCCCAAGAAATTCAAACAGACTTTCACAAAAAAGAAAACAATGGAAAGTGTTTTGGGACCAAAAAGGTGTTGGTTGGCGCTGTGAGGACCTACCTGAGGTCACTGGCGGCTCACTTCTTTAAAGAGGGTAATGGAAAGCTTGTCACACATGGCAAATACCTCAACCTTCATGGTTATGCAGAAAAATAAATAACATTGTAAATTTGTTTAGTAATAAAATCATCTTCTTATCTCAATTTGTCTTTTTATAGCCTATCAGAACTTGAAAAAATAGCTCTCGTATATATAAGTTAGAATTATGTAATTATTTTAAAATAATTATGTATAATAGCATATATACACTACAAAAATAATATATAGTATAATAACAAATGTTTATTATTTAAGAAAAATCTACGATGCTCCCTCTCCAAAATATTTCGCTGGATTCATCTTGCCTTCACTCTTGCGACGTTTCTCCTTCGACTGCTCCAGACGCAACAGGAAGCAGAAGTAATATTACAATAGTGGCGGTAATAGGAAATAATTGGGGCTGACGGTGCCTCGGATTACAAAAATCTCGGACTACACGCAAAAGAGGAAGTACATAACAGAATTTTCAATTTCAATGTATAATGAAATCAATTGAGCACTCCTTTTGCTTGTAGTGGTAGGACTAGAACTGAGGGTGAGTTACTATTTTTTTAGCAATGCATAAAAACCAAATCAGTTCGTTTACCGTTACATTTATGTTTTCTATAACTAGGGAACGAAAATGTCTGGTGTTTGAAATGTTGTTAACCTCCTGCTTTTTTTTTCATTCTGGGCCTCCAGAAAATGTGCGCGGATAATCTTCTGACCCATACATTACATAGTTTTTACTGTTTTTTGATCAAATAAATGAAATTAAATCAAATATTAATGTGCAGACACTATTAAAATTTCAGATACATATATACACGAGTGCAAACCGGTCACAACAATGTTGCAGACGGTCTGACTGGCGCCGACCGCATCACACTTGACCTTCTGCACAGTGTTGCCAAACCGTCAAGATCCATCTCTTGATTATCGCCACTTGTTTGGTAACTTGACGCACATGAGACTATCTCGCATCAACAAGGCTCTGATTACTGCGACTGTACCGCAAAAACATTCAAGAACAGCCGGGAAGTGCAGACTGGAAATAGACTGTATGTTTGCAACGGTGAAGAGCGTGTTGATATAGACGAAGTGGAAACCAGAATAATCTTCTTTTGCAATACTAAATACACAGACCAAAACCTGCTATTTAGAAAAATGTGTTATTCGTATTACTCTGAATAATGAAATACAGCTGACGCACAAAATACTTCCCAATCTGTTTTAACCTTAATGGGAAAGTATCAAAACATTTACTTTCGATAAAAGTATCCTTAAGTCTATTATAGGTAAAGATTAATCATGTAAAAATAATTTCCATTTATAAACAAGTTGATCTTCCAATCAGTTCAGCACCGCTTTCGATTGCCTTTAATTCCTAAGTACTTAAGAATAAAATGTTTTTCCAAATCAATGGAGTCTGATATTAAAGATTAATTACACCCCGGTTACTTTATTGCGCCACATTGATTCTTAAAACCCCCGCTGACAAATACAAATTGGTAGCCCCTCTGTTAACCATACAAGTGGAATCGATGTGGGCGGCAATGTTCTAACTATACTATAGTACTAGAGTACACCGTGCGAGAACTCTCGCATATTAAATTGCACCCCCTTCCCTATCTTTCCATTTCCATATTCAGACGGAAAGTTGTTAACAAAACAAGTGTTAATTTGTTTAAAAAATGTATAATGATAACTTCTGATCTATTTATAGAATGTGAAATAAAAAGAAAGACAATGAAATTGATGTCTGAAAAGAAATTTTGAATACATTTAATATTATGGGCAAATGGTCTTGGAACAATTCACTACACTTCCTTAGAAACAGCATGTGAAATAATTATACAATCTTCTTTGACCCATTTTCGCTTTACTTGATAGCCACGTAGACTTTTCCTGATAGTTTTACTCTTGGAAAAGCTACGTAAAGTTGGCCATGCGAAAATACAGCATCGGTCAAGTACTACTCTACTCTTTAGAATATTATTTAACTTTATTACCGAATTGAGAGGAACACCCGTGCAATTCAAACACCGTGCAATTCAATCGCCTAGAATATCAAGAAATTAATTTAATTTCACTTGAAGTTGCAGATTCTGCACGTCTCCGAACAGGTGGGGTTGAATCGAGAAGTGCCGGACCAACAAAATGTAATAAAATGTCCCAGAAGCTCTCATTCTGTAGATTATAGTGCGAAGAATGTTTCTGTGAGACCTTTGGCCCCAAAATCACAAACGTTTAGTCTCTAGAACGTTTCGTTTAGGAGTTATTAACCTAAATAGATGTTTAAAATTCTGCCAGAGTGTTGCAAGTTGCATTTAACATGAATATTGATATGCCGTTTTTTTTACCAAATCCTTCAAGTTTTTAAAGTAAAAGTGCAATTCGCCACGTCTCCGCAAAACTCTCTTTTTTTTAGAGACCTCATTTGTAAAGATTCGTGGCATGCGAGAGCCGCAAAATGCACCTGTACTACTGAAATAACACAAGAGAGTATTTTATATAATATAAAGAAAAAACAAGCGGTGATGAAGCAGCATCTGGACTGTCGTATGATGTAACAACTGTAATTTCGACTATGTTGTCTAAGAAATATTTAATACAAATTCCATCTAACATTAATGAACCAATGCAATCTGATTTCTGCAATGTTTCACATTTTTTCCTTAACACACTTCAAAATATTCTTCTCTGTTTGTTCTTTCTGTGGGCTGATCTTACACACCAAGTACATTTTTTAACTGTTCGTAGCTGTGGAGAGATAACATATCACGATTTCATTAAAAAATGTATGTGTGAGGGGAAATAGGAAACAAAGTACTGCAGAAAGAAGACAAATCAGTACTGTATCTGCAACACTGTTCTTCAATGATTAATGATCAATCTACTTAATAATTAATTGAACTTGCTTGTACATATCATCTAGATCTTTTACTGACATGCTTAAAATAGCATCACTGAATGTACCAAGAGAAAAGTCTTCCTTGTTTTCGTGCAAACGGTTCGACTTGTTTTCTGTAAATATTCTTGTAAAAGCAATATTATGACTGAACACGCTGACTTGGAAAGTTGACCGGATCACTGCTGATAAAGACAATATTGGCACAGTGAAACACGTACCAAACCGGTTAAACTCGGGATTACTGTGCACATACTTCTTCACTATTATACGAGAGCAGGATATCGCTTGCCTTGGCATGATCCATTTCCCTTCCATTCGGTGCGCTGGGATGTTATCGTTCACTGGAGAGGAATCATTTTATTAAATTGTTTTTGTTACCAAACATAAAAAGATAATCTTCACTCTTCACCGTTCAAAATCGTCCATTCTTTGTCAATATTGTTTGTTTCTCCTTTTTACGATGAAGAACGTTAAAAGATGTAAAAGCTTTCTCTGTCAATTATAGTTTGACTTACTTCACGGCCTCCTGCGCCAAGACTTGCAATAGAGATGGTATTGGTAATTTCGGTGAGCTCCATACCAAAAACTGTAATAGAATGTCTAGTAATAGCTAGAGTCCCTTGGCCTCAAAATTTCGAGTTTTAAAGCCCTAAAATGCATCGTTTAGAAGGTATTTAACATTTTGACAATGGGGTCACGTGCTGGAGGTTGCATTTAAAACGAATATTTAGATGCGTTTTTATGAACAAATTCTTGTTATTTTGAAAGTCAAAGTGCAATTCGTCACGTCTCCGTGAAATTCTCTTTCTTTTGAGACGAGAGGCAAACCGTGCGAATAGAAGGAAGGCGAATAGCAAGAAACAAGAAGCAAGATGTGAAAAACGACAAGTAAAAAATGCGAGAGGCAAGAAGCAAAGGATGGAAAGCGGGGAAGGATCGGGTAAGATGATTTAGGACATCAACTGATGTAACTGCAGTGCCTACGCCTCGAGCCTCGACTGATATTTCGACTCGAGCAAGGTAGCTAAGTCGAAGCCAGTCTCTGTCAGGAGACAAACGGGTAACGGACCACGCGCGATCTTTTCTTCCTCTTCTTTGTCCTATCCTCACCCCTTCTTATACACACAGACACATGCACTACACTTACCACACATGTCGAGGGACCAGTCGGAAGCTTCGAGGTAGTCCCGCTGGAGGGAAATACTGGTTGGGAAAATCCCTGCACGTGACAAGTAGGTCGGCATCAGAGCTTACCATCCAGTGGGGGAAAACTCACCACCACCTTCCGTGCAAAGCAGCATGTGTACACTTGCATAACTAATTCACTTAGCCATTGACACCCCCGGAAAAACGAAGTAATGAATCAACAGCGAGTAGCAGATATGGGAGGCGAGAAGCAGAAGCAGGAAGCTAGAAGCAAGGAGCGAGAAATGAAACAAAGAAAAGAAAGAAAGAAATATTTATTGCACTTTTTTAACAATACAATCTTATGAACAATTTTTTTCTTTTACTACATTTTCAGTTTTTTAAAACAATCTTTGTACAATATTACTTTACTTAATAATAAGGATAATATTAACAATAACGTGAAAAAATATAAAAACGTAAACATAAAGTACAAAAGTCAAAGAAATCTATTTTATACCGCTAAATACCTCTTCTTATTTATTTATTTATTTATTTGTTTATTATCTTGTTGATTTTTACCTCGATTAGTAAAACTTACACTACACGTGTTTTTGATGCTTACAACTAACTTACATTCTAAACTTAATTTAATTCATGGGTGTGGAAAACATCTCGATACCTCTCTTAACTGTTTCTTTAGGAATATGTGGAACGAGTATTTAATTTGAATTCGGGTTGGTTTTGTAGGATTTCGGCCCAGGATGTGTTCATTTAGAGTGGGGATTTGTGGAATGGTGAAATAGAAGTTAGAGGCGAGGTAATTAATGTGGTTGGCTATAAGTTGGTTGTTGGTGATCCAGATGTGACATGCATATAAAAGAAAGGTTCTTAAGATGGTTTAGTAAGTAAGTACCTCTTATCCAATATTCAGTACCCTTTTATTATTGACAATCACATCTTTTTTTTTTTAATAATTTTTATTATTTTGAAGATTATACATGGCTCAGTTTAGCAATACAAACTTTCTCACATTTTTTTGATGCTTATTATCTACGTTAAAAAACTAAACTATTACTTCTTTACAAACTATTTATTAGGGAGAGGAAACCCACTGAGCACCTCACAAGGAATCATCCAAATTGGCAAATTGTATATAAAAAACATGCTTGGGAAATCTATTTTTTATTCTGGTTGCGTTTCTGGGTGCTTTGCCTAGGTTATATTGGGATAGTTGTGTAATTGATGGTAAATTGTTATAAAAATTATGGGATAACTTGGTGATGTGATGTATGATAGGCTTTATTTGAATTTCTTTATGAAGTTGTTTGTTTGTGATGAACCAGGGTGCATTGGTTATTGTTCGCAGGAATTTATTCTGTATGACCTGTAACTTATGGATATTGGTTTTTGCTGCATTAATCCAGACAGGACAGGCATAGAGCATTAGGGGTCTTATTACTGTTGTATATATGAGCTTAGCATTTTCTATCGTTATTTTACTGTGGTTGTTTATTAATGGTTTTAATTGGATTAGTTTGACTTTTGTTTGTTGTGTTTTAATGTTTATATGTTCTTTCCAGTTAAGTCTAGTGTCTAAATGTAGTCCTAGATATCTCACTGTTTTGTTTTGTGGAGTCCAAGGAATAATGTTATTGTTCAGTGTGAGAGGTGGTGGTGTTGAAATGGTTTTTAATGAAAAGATTTTTGCTGTTGATTTGGATGGATTTAATTTAATTTTCCATTTGTTTGACCAAGCACTGATTTGATTTAGATATTGTTGTATTGTGTTTCTTAAAATATCAAGTGATGTGCTAGAACAATACAATGCTGTATCATCTGCAAATTGTGCTATATTGATTGTGTTGGATGTAGGGATATCAGCAGTGTAAATATTAAATAATATAGGTGACAATGGGGAACCCTGAGGAAGTCCAGCCAAAATTGGTTTGGGGTTTGAGAGATGTTTATCTATTGAAACTGCAAAGGTTCTATTGCTTATGAAGCTATTGATGATGTTGGTTAAGTACTTGGGTGTACCATTAATTTTAAGTTTGTACATGAGACCTTCATGCCATACTCTGTCATATGCTTGGGAAATGTCTAGAAAGGTTGATATGGTGTGTAATTTTCTCTGGAATGCTGTATGAATATGTTCAGTGATTCTTAATAATTGATGAGTGGTTGATAGCTTTTCTGTGAATCCAAATTGATGTCTGGGGATGATACCATTTTTGTTGAGGTAATTGTTGAGTCTTTTCTGAATGATTTTCTCTAGAATTTTTGATAAAGAGGGTAACAAGCTTATTGGTCTATAATTTTCTACATTTGATGGATTTTTGTTTGGTTTTGGTATGGGTATTACTATAGAGTGTTTCCATAAAAGTGGAAAATATCCTGTTCTTAATGAAGAGTTATAAATATTATTTAGGAATGCTATGGCTTGGTTTGGTAGATTTTTGAGTATTTTATTGTTTATTCTGTCATGTCCTGGGGCCTTTTTATTGGGGAGTGCTTTTATTATATTTGTTATTTCCTGAGGAGATGTGAATCTGATTCTGGAGGGTACATCATAATTAGGAGATGTTGCTATCTGTGTGATTGTTTGATGTAGGTTGTGTGGGTGGGAAACATTGGGTTTGAATGTATCTTCAAAATGTTTTGCTAGGGTTTCAGCTTTTTCAAAAGGTGAGAATTTTTTGCCTGTGCTAGTTTTAAGTGGAGGAATGGTATTCTTTTTGTTAAGTATTTTATTTTTGAACTGCCACAATGTATTGTTACTAGAGCTTAATGTTTGGATCATGGTGTTATATTGTTGCTGTTTGTGAGTGAAAAGTGTTTTTTTGGTAATATAGGTTAATAGATTTAGTTCCTTTTTGACTTCAGGGTTTCTAGTGTGATTCCATAATCTTCTTGTTTTATTCTTTGTGTAGATTAAATTTTTTATGCTTTTGGGTAGTTCATTTTTTTATTGTGTGTGTTTATAAGTGATTTGTTTGATTTACTGTTCTGTAGTTCTCTTAATATAATGGTATTGAGTATTGTTATTGCTTGGTCTATTTCTGGAGGGGTATTTAATATTTTAAATTTTGGGATGGATGTTTTACATTATTTTTAAATTTGTGCCAATTGATTATGTGTGTGTTGATCTGAGGAATGGGTGAGTGTGTGGGGAGTGGATGTTGTGTTGTTATTATTACTGGTAGATGGTCTGAGTCCATTTCATGGTGTACTGTGGAGAAAAATGTTTGTTGTATATTTGTTATACCTATGTCTAATATATCTGGGTTCCTAGAGTGATCATATGGGTAGTAGGTTGGTTCATTGGGTGCTATTATATTAAGTTTGTGGTAGTTTATTAATTGTAGTAATTGTGTCCCAGCTGAATTATTACTTTTACTTCCCCACTGTATGTGTTTCCCATTAAGATCTCCTAAGATTATTGTTGGAGTGTGTTGATTAATAATACCGCTGAGATTGGTATTTTGGATTTTTATATTGGGAGGCTTATATGCTACTATTAGTGTAGTTTCCAGATTGTTGTTATTATTGAACTTAATTGCTGCTGTCTCAATACCAGGGGTTGGTGGTAGTATTATTTGATAGCATGATATTGTGCTCTTTATGAGTATCATTACTCCTCCTCCATTATTATTTTGTCTGTCTGTCCTGATTACTTTATAATCTGGTATGGTGAATTTTACACTGCTGTTTAAATGTGTTTCAGTTATACACGCAAAGTCAATTTTCTTATCTTGCAAGAAGTATTTTAGTTCATTGACTTTATTGATTAATCCATTTGCATTCCAATTGAGCATGATTAACTTATTAATTTGTGTTTGTTGCATAATTATTATTAATGTATGCTGAGATGGATGATTGTATGTTACTTATTATGGATGGTATAATTGAGTTGATTATATTGATTATGTGAGTAGCTATCGTGTTGATCAGGGAGTTGAGAAAACTGTTCTCGTTTGTGTGTGCATGAGAGTTTAGATTTTGGGGGTTGTTACGCTGATTAAAATTTTGAGTTGTGTTTCTGTTGTTTATGTGTGTAAAGTTGGGGATGGTTTGAGTGGTTCTCAGTCCGGGAAAGTTAGTTTGGGTATTTTGAGGTGGCGCTGTTGAAGATTCATTGGTTCTAGTTCTATTTTGGGGACTGTTGAGGTTAGGGTTTTGGCTGATTTTTTTATAATAAGGGGCATTCTACTGTTCTGAGGTCTGCTCGGTGGTTTCCTTGACAATGATAACATTTGAATGGTTCATTTTTATGGGGGCAAGTTGCAGAATAATGATTTTTGGAACAATAAATGCATGCTATTTTATGATTACAATTATTTTTTGTATGGCCAAAGTCTAAACATCTCATGCATTGAATGGGGCCTTTAGGTCTCCTTCTCCTTTCAGCTTTTACAATGAGATTACAAATTTGATTTATTTCTAAAATAGTTTCTATGTTTTCTTCCCCACTGAATTCGGCTGCTATTACTGGAATTGGGTTATTGTCTTTTCGGAGTCTGGTAACTTTAATGAGTGATGGGTGTTTCTCTTTCAGTTCAGTGTATATTTCCTCTTCTGTGATTGATGTGTGTAGGTTTTTGAATACAACTGAGAATTTCTTATTTGCTGGGTCCTTGTAAGTATGAAATTGTCTTCCTGTGTTTATTAGATATTTGGTTATGTCTCTGAAGTCACTGATTTTCTCTGGTTGTATTTTAACTCTATTATTTATGAATTGAAGTGTGAAACTATTTGTCACTTTGGTATTGATTTCTTTGCTAAAGTTCGTGATGTTAGTTATATTTGCGACATAGATTGGCGGGATTTTAACAGATTCTGACACACTTGGCGAGGTTTCATTTATGTAACTAAACCAATTTTGATTGTTGGGTTCTAGTTCACTGCTCAGTGGCTGAAATCTGTTGCCAGTGGGGACCGAATATGAATACTGCGTTGAACTGTCTATGCTGGCTTGCTTTGATTGCAGATTAGACCGTTTTGTTTCGTTAGCCGAGGTAACATCATCAGAAGGACGCTTTAAATTTTGCCCTGCGGCATGTTGGCCTGAAGCGTTACCTTGTAATGAGTCCAGGTTTTGCTGTCCGAACGAGGTCTGTTGATTTGGCTGAGGTCCCATTGTTGTTTGGCTTGATTGAGATTCCATTGATGTGACTTCTGAACTGATGGTTTCCGTTGCTTCTTCATACAACATCGATACGTTGAGTTCTGGGATGGAATAATCACTATTTAGTGTTGTTAAGGCATTACTGATGATCTGCCCGGTTGTCGGGCAGTACCCGTTGTGCATAATACGTAGCACTCACTAGTGGCACTGTTTCCACAGTCCACAAGATTTTCGGTGGTTCACAGTCTTTTCAAATTCACACGGCTATCACTGTTCACAACGATAAGCGAGGTCCGTTCGGTACGACAGTCGAGCGCGGAATTCACATCTTATTAGTCAGTTAAAAACCAATTAGGTTAAAAACCTGCTTCTTGGCAGGCTAGCTATTATGCCCTCGTTCTGGACTTGGGTTCTTGGTTCCGTCATACCTCCCCCTCCCCCTTCCCCAGCCTTTTTCCTTATCTTTTTCGTTTCTGCAAATACAAACAGTAATCTGTTCAGACGCTCTACATCTTACAGCTGTAATGACCACAAATGGTGTTTATAGACAAGGGCCTTAGGTTCCCTTATGGGGAAATACGAAAACTTATGTGCATTTTCAATCAATTAGCCTAAGGTGGCCTGTAATATAATTTTACTGTTTTTAAATATGATTAATGCATAACATCCTTCCCAAGGTATGAATCAGTACACTTGTACTTTGTATTTGGATTGCATTGTGTAACTATAAAGTTTCACAATTGTTATCACAAAAATTTGTTTTCAAGACGAAATTGTCCGAAGAAGCGGCCGAAAAGTGGGTGGTGAAACGTTGCAATGTTCTCAAGTTTTATCAAGATTACATGTGATATTTTATCAAGAACAATGTTTCCTTTAAATAATTTTAAATACCTCCTCTTTCCATATTCCCTAATAGGTTATTAACTGACTAATAAGAAGTGATTGTCTATAATAAAAGGATACTGACTATTCGAACAGAAATAACAGTAATCAAAGTGTGATCCAGTTTCTCAGTACCTCTCAGCTGACGCCGTAATGAGAGGGGCGAGGATCGCGGAGCGGGCGGCGGGCGGCGAGCAGCCGAGGGCGGCTGAGGGGCGGCGGGCGAAGGTCAGCTGCGGGTGGCGCCGCGTGTGGGCGGAGGGGGGGGCGTTGGCTCGCGGCGGAAGCGGTCAGCGCGCAACAGGGGCGCGGGGCGTGGAGCGCGGGGCGTGGAGCGTGGCGCGCAGTGCGGCGTGTGGCAGCAGCCGCTCGGCCCTTCGCCCCCGGATCTGGGCCGCCCACAAAAGAAGCTCTCCCCGCCGCCCCGGGGACCGCCGAGAAAGGCTCCGCGTCGAGCGCGTTCTGGAAGGAGGCATTGTGCAGCGAAAGGGCTGAATGGTCTGGGGAGACGAGATTTCGGACCGCGGGCCGCGTGCCCGGGGTGCTTACGCGGAGGGAAGTATTTCGCAGAGTGCTAGACTGCAGAAAGCAATTAGCACAACTAGAAACACTTTGCAACTCACTAGCGTAGAATAAATTATGATTTTTGTATTCCATCATTATATACGACCTATGCTATTGCAAGAAATCGTTCATTATCGGGCATTTTGCAGCCAAATGATGACGTTTTCGATTTTACGGCACGAATGTTTGCGTCATCATACATTCAGCCAATCGCAGCGAGAGAATCGGTGAGAGGTAAAAGTAAACGGAACAGCCGACCACCGTCTCCTCGCACAGATGACAAATAAACGAGACATCACAAGAAAGTTGTTTCGCAAAATTAAGTTTGATTTTCTTAAAAATTTATAGTGCTGTAGCACAAAAAATAGCGAATGCAACTTTTTTTATAATGTTAAGCTTTATTGCATTTGTACAAATGTGAAACCTCGCTACGAACGTCCCTCGTTTTCAAAACATGGATTCATCCAATAAAGCTTAACATAATAAACTAATAGCATAAACTACTAATAAAATATTTTTTTCGTATTCAGTTCTTGTTTCTTTGTTTAAAAATATTCCGCTCAAAGAATGCTCAGAAATCGTGTAAAAATTAGCGATTATTAAAACATTACTGAAAATTGCAAGAAACCACCTCTGAATTGGATGGCCTCAGTTTGAATTTATTTACGGCAGCAACCAACCATCCAACCATTCTACATCCAACCGAAAGTGCACATGTATGTATGCTGTTGAGTGCGAAGATACAGCTACGAAACGTGAAACACGACTTTACTTGTGAAAAAAATGAAAAATAGAGACTGGGGAATGAAACTATGGTTTCGATGCTCCGTGTGCAATTAAAGTGGCAATGTTATCGCCACTTCGATGAGCGCAACTCATCCGCAGCGAACAAGTTCACTCACAGTGCACGGAAGACAACCATCAAACTGTTCATCCCACGAACGATACAACCAACCAACCAGCGATCCAACCAACCAATCGACCAGCCAGCCAACCAACCAACCATCCACCCAACCAACCAGCCAGCCATCCAACCAACCAGACAACCAACCAACCAGTCATCCAGCCAACCAGCCATCCAACCAACCAGCCATCCAACCAACCAGCCATCCAACCAACCAGCCATCCAAACAACCAGCCATCCAAACAACCAGCCATCCAAACAACCAGCCATCCAAACAACCAGCCATCCAAACAACCAGCCATCCAAACAACCAGCCATCCAACCAATCATCTAACCAACCATCCAACCATGGATTCGATGCTCCGATTTAAATATCGCTAATTTAGATATTGCCGCTTCGTTAAACGCAACTCACAGTTCGCTCGGCAGCGCACGGAAGACAACCGCCCAATCACGAGCGCCTCGACGCAGCGGCGCACACACAGACACAAGGGCGCAGTGGCGCGGCGGCGCGGGCGCTGGACAAACCAACCGGGCGGCGACGCGAAGAGGGCGGGCGATCGCCCGGGGCGAAAGCCGCCCGCGGACGCCCAAAGAGCGCGCGCTCTCCGAAGCGCCGGGGCCCGGGCGCACAATGGCCTCAGCCCCGGCGGGGACCGCGCGCGCACAAAAAGAGCGATTAAAAATTAACATTCCCATAATCACCGCCATTGACGGGCGCTGTTCGCCGGGAGCGCAGCGGTGGCCGCCGCCGCCGCCACCGCCGCCGCCCGCCGCGCTCCGCGGTTACCGTGGGCGGGGGGGAGCAGGGGGAGGGGGATTCAGTGCGGGCGGGCGCCGCGCGGGACGCACCTGCTGCGGACTGAGGGACGGGGAGCGCTCACGGAAAGGGGGAAAGGGGGAGGAGGAGGAGGATTAAGAGGGAAGGCAGGAGGAAGTGGAGGGATAGGGTGACATGAATGGGGCGTGGAGGCTGTACTTGCTGCGAACTGAGGGACGGGGAGCGCTCGCCGCAACGGAGATGGAGAAAGGGGGAAAGGGGAGGAGGAGGATTAAGAGGGAAGACAGGAGGAAGCGGAGAGATAGAGGGAGTTCCAACGGGGAAGATAGTGGAACGGGAAAACGATCGGTGAAGACTGTGTATTTACTGTGAATGTATGTAGAGCGATTTTCTGAACTGCGCCCCTGACAGGAATCAGCTGTTGACGGTTTCATCCAATCGGGAGCTTGAACATCACCAGTGACGTGACTGTGGCGACATTCAAGCTCCCGATTGGGAAGCAGCCAAACAGCTGATTCCTGTCAGGGGTACAGTTAAAGAAATCGTAGTACAGGAGGATGGTCGGTGACAGAGAAGGTGGACAGGGCTGGGATGTGCTGAACGAAAGAGCATAGGGAACGAAAGATCTAGAAGAATAGTACAGAGGGCACAGGAAAGGTCGGAAAAGAAGTGGTGGATGGTGCGGCGGTGTGGGGAAAAGCAGATTGTGCGAGGCCATGCTTGGAAAGGGGACGCAGAAACAGTGGACGAGCCCGTGAATCGATGATAACGAGCGATAGTGCGGCAGTGGGAATAGGAACTTGCAGTGTGAGGCAACGGCGGGGGTTGAACGCGGGGGCAGACAGGTGTCGGAACACAGATAGTCTGGGCTGGGAGCGAGCGCTGGAGCAAAAAGAAGGCAGGAAGCGAGCCACCAGCGGGTAGAGAGGGTGGGGATGGAGGCGGCAGAGGGGGCGAACGCGTGCCGGAGCGAGCTGTTGGGGCGGGACTAGCGAGAGGGTGTTCGAGACCGGATGATCCCGAAGTGAGCAAAGCCACATAGAGGCTAGAAATGGAGAGGGCCCAACGGATAGAAGAGCAAAAATCGCGAAAAGTGGCAAGAGCTACTGCTAACGAGGAATGATGATCCTTTCAAACCAGCGAAACACCGGCACCGCTTAAACAACTAGCTCGTCATGTTCTTACTATAGGACGAAGACGACAACCACTTCCCTCGGATATTTTGAGGGGTCCACACACCATATCAAAAACGCAGTCACTAACATGAGTAAACACAAAAGCCGATTTGGCTACTGACCACATGGTCCGACACGAACTCACAGCAGCCACTTACACGTACATAGCAGTAAACCGCGAAATGCGTGCGAACTGCAAACACACTAAAGTATACTAATCTTGGACTAAACCTAAAAAGATTATGCGTATGGTAGATAGGAAGTTGTGCGAGAGAGGCTGACAAGGTGTCGGTGCAGAGAGAGTCCAGGCTGGAAGACAGCGCTAGAGACGAAATGTCGGAAGGGTTAGGCGAACGGGGGCGACCCGGAGGACGGATGACAGCGAAGGAAGACAGAGCGAGGGCGGATACCAAGATTCGTGCAGTGGGTGACGCGGGAATGTACTAAAGGCACGGACACTTCGGAACGCAGGAGCAGAAGTAATGAAAAAGGTCAGGAGGTGGTGACAACGAAGATGGCGGGGGATCGAGGATGGACAGTTATGTGAGGAAGCGGCTATGGAGGAAAACAGAGACAGACAATGTGTCGGAACAGAGATAGTCCGAGTGCTTGAACTAAAGGATCGATCGTTTATTTCGGGTTTCTGGGCAGTTCAACTTCCATGATCAGGGAACTGTAGGGTGTCACAGTAATCAATTTATTGATTATTATCTGACTTCAGGTCACGTGACAGCTGTACCGTGCGCAAAGTCGTGAGCAAAACAAGACGTGATCATGGATGACCCACGGGGATGTGGCGGCGACTTTGCGCACGGCACGGCTCGGCTCTCACGTGACCCGAAGTCAGATAGTCCACCAATCAATAAACTGATAACTGTGACGAGGGCATGCGATATACCTCTGGAAGGGGCGCTGTCTCTCCCGCGCCAATAAAGGGAGAGGAAGGAATGGGAAGGAAGTATCACGGGCGGGCCTTGATTTGTTCATTCGGGTACTGAATCTGCACTCATCTGGTATAGAAGGACAAGCCACGGAAAACTACCCATCAGACAGTAGAATTCTCCTGCGGACAGTGGCTGAATTCGGCGTGAGTATCTGGCAAATGTCGACAATGATTCGTCAGTTCTCGAACTCTAGGACCCCTCGGTTGGAGAAAATCTAGAAGCGCTCGCCGTTGCCCTGAGACATCTCAGCCGGACGGAACAAACAGAGGCGCAGCGAGCAACATGGAAGCGCGAGTTCCGGCGGGTTCATTGATTGAGTGACTTCAACTTCTATGGTAATCAGTGTAATGTTTTATAGCAGGCGGTGTTCCTCTCCCAATGAATGGTGAGAACTGGCACAGACATCCAGGGTGGCTTCCGGTGGATTTCCCATCCAAGTATTACCCACAGCGGGACAAGCACTACCCCAATCGGGGCATGCCCTAAGCTTTCAAACGTGTGCCGTAGTTGTGTTTGAAAGTGCATGTGGCAAAGGGGAGAGGATAGGTCAAGGAAGAGGATGAAATGATCTCACACGGTCCGTGGTCCATTTGTTCACGTACTATTCTGGCATTCGTCCTGCGTTGATCAGAGAAACTACAGATCAAAGTAGCCGGTCGCTCGAATTCTCCTAGATTGATTGATTGGTTGCTGCAGTAATTCCGGGCGCAACTTAGTTCATTAGCCCCATAAGTGTAGTCTATGTTTTTTCATCGGCAGGTGGCGGATATCTTCTCCAGTTGGATGGCGAGATCCGGCGAGATCGTCGACTAGTGGTGTTTGTCCCCAACCAGGTATACCTGCGCGGCTCTGCCCCAGCCGCATAAGATCTAAGCTACATACCGGTATCCCGGCATATGTGATAGTGTAGTGCATGTGAGTTTGTGTAAGTAAGAAGTGAAAATAAGACAAGGAATGGGAAGGACAGATTGCCCGTTTGTTACGGTACTGCTCCAGCATTCGCCTTGTGTTGATCGGAGAAACCACGGAAATCTACCGATCAGAGCAGCCGGCCGCTAGAGGTCTCCTCCAGACAGCGAGTGAATCCGACCTCGCTGACAAGCCAATATCGAACATCCGGCCGCCGTGGGGACTCGAACGTAGGGCCTCCCGGTCAGAGGCACTGCAGTGTCATGAGTTGATGCACTGAGCCACCTCTCCCGCTGCCTCCAAGTCCATCGTGGAGACTGGCACCCTCTGACCCTCCGCTGCTCCGTGGCAACGTCGTCGTCCTGTGCCATCTCAGCGGGCAGGAGGCGCAGCGTGTTGCAATGACGGGAGGGGGAGTGTAGGGGGTGCGGGAGGGGGCGGCAGTGTCGCCCTCATCGGAGCCCGAGTGCATAGGTGAAGGGTTAATGCAGCGCTCCATTTCGGCTTACACCGGCGGGGCCGCGTTGCGTCGCCGCTCCGCCGCCGCCCTCGGAAAGCGAGCGAGAACTGGCGCCGGCGGATTCTGCTTTTATCTCCTCATCTTCTTTTCCTTTCGCCGTCGCCCTTTTTTCTCACCTAGTTCCCGTAAAGAGTGTTGAGGGAGTCTACCAGTTTCTAGAACGAGGTCGTGCAAGTCTTCTTTTTCAAGAGATGGACTTTAAAATACTACGATGTAAATGCCTCTATGTCTTCTGTATTCTATGCAATGACATTTAATACACTTCGCGTACTCTGAAAAATATACACTCGATCTTCTAGCTAAATGTCAGAATTAACAAATTACTACTTTAACATGCCTCGTATATTGATTAAAGGAAAAATTCTGTCTCACAGCGTTGGACATATGGTTATGGTCTACAGATTAAAAGTTGCTGTACAGATTTGATAGACAGTTCATTCTTCTGAAAATTATATGAATTATAACGACTTTATTGTTTATCTGGAAATTTGTTTTATCGCTGAGAAAACAGCGCAGGAATAAATGTTTTGTCAAAAGTTTTTTATGAATAAAGAAGGAAACACTTTATAAGGAAGATTTTCCTCCTCGAATATTTAATATTTGTGCTATCCCTCTAAAAAGTATGCGAGCCATATTCTCAAGATAATTATACATGTATTTAATATGGGACTTATTTTTTCGTATTTTATATGCTCGACTGACGGAATACAGTTAATAAGAATACTTAAAGAAAACATGTTTCATATTTCCTCTTAATAAAACTTATGACTGGATAATACTCTCCAGCGCATTTAGCATAGATTAGTTCTGAGACATGATGTAACTGCTTTACGTGAACCAAGATTTAGTCGTCTTATTGTTCCTTGCATTTGCAGGCGTTTTGATTTATGGCAACTGGATAAGTAAACATTGTATAATTCCACACGCACCTGCTTTCTTAGAAGTTTCTCCGGTGTTCCAGAGACAATAGCTGCATGTTTAGAGAAACAGTGAAAGCAAAACACTAGCAGCGAATAGCTGATGAACGCGAACCAAGCATTGTAGCACGACCAAGACCAAAGAGGATTTGCTACAGCAACAACAACCAGAAATTGAGATAATACAGAACTGGAATTCAGATCTAATGTTGAAAATAATCTAAAGATTTTGTTTCGAACCACATTCAACAGTGCATTTTGGAATACTAAAAACCAAAATGGACGGATATTTTGCCGCAAATTGGTTTTTTCGGTGTTAAGGACCCACAAAACAGCGACTGTGGTTCTGGCTACACCACGTGCTAGAGTATTTTTCCCCTTAATTTAACAACTGGATTTATCCACTTTTTCGTTATCAGGGCCCGGCAATGATTTTTTTCTGCCGAAAATTCGCCGTTTTTTCGCGCAGCATTACATAACTTTCCCTATACTACGTATATTACGTCGTACGTACTCGGGAAAGTAAAAAGGAATTAATCTCCGCTTAGATAAGCAGTTCTAGAGACTTCTGTTGTAGTCCAACAATGTGTCTAGACCCAGATGCCGAATCAACACTTGTTTCTTTTGTAATGAGTGACCTAAATTTTCAGCGCCATCCGAAAATTGTGTAATACAAGTTCGAAATACACCTGGTCGCTAGTTGTAGAACTAGATGTTTGTTTAAAGAGGGAACATTTGCACTTTCTGATGTAAATATCAGACAAATGGCTGTTAAAGAAGCTGACCGTGCAGCAGTTTCCATAGATTCATCATACACATTATTTTAATACCCACATGAAATTATGATAATATAAACTAATTTTAATTAATAAAAATTAATATTTAAAATATTACCTTTGAAAGATAATAATGATAACTCTTGATTTTTAAAGATATCTGAATTTCCTAAAATAAACTTTCCAAATGAAAAAGTAAATTCCTTGAATTAAGTTTCAAAACCATTTGTTGTGAAACGCAATAGATTTGTAAGGAACAAACACTTACTATTTGAATTGCATATTATTTTGATTTATTACTTAAGATTGTTCTGTAGTCTTGTTTACTTGCATTAAAAAGATGTACCTTATAGGTCCTATGTGAAATATTAATAGTACTTACACATTTAAGTAAATAAATATTTGCTGAATTCTGGAATATATTTTCCCGAAAGTTGCAAAGACAGACTGCCATACCTGAAACAGACAAAATAATCTCTATTATTCCAATTGTTTAAATGTACTTTTTGTGAATCATGTACCAAATAACATTGCATTTATTTTAAAGTACATCAAGATCATAGAACTCGATGCCAAGAAATGTTAACACAAAAGAAATTCTTTGAAGGCGAAAACGATCCACAATCAGCATTTCTATTCAAGATGAACGAATATAAGCTAGTGAAGGAGGACAGAGTACTGAATATCCGGGTATTTGCATTTGTATTCATCATTGCACAGAAAATTGTTTGTGCAGTATGTTGACCAGATTGAGTAAATGTTAAATGAGTGAAGACAGATGGCAACTCTCCCGTTCCATTGTAACAGTCTGCTGTTCTACGACGCAAGTGACCAATCATCTTTACTGCGCGTTCCTCCGTTACTAAGTGCACTGTAAACGCAATTAACTCACACTCATGTTCCCTTTCTGTCAACTTACAAACCCATAATTACCTTTGCGGAAGCGACAACGCTGCCTTTGGCCTCAACCAAAGCAAACTTGGCAACGCAGCGCGCGTACAATTACCCTCAGTCATCACCTCTCTGGACGATGCCTGTCAGTTCTCGGAGAGATTCGATTTCGTTTGCTTAAAAGCCAGTTCGGTTTTCTTGTTATGTCATGTAGATGTAGATATAATTTGTACATGTTATAATAGTCTTCTACTACAAAAGAACCGCTAACGTTTTTGAGAATTCTGGTAGTAAAATTACATAAGAATAGATGTATTTTCCCAACTCTTTTGCAGAAAGACAACATTTTCAAGCAGGAGAGCAAGTTCCTATTGAACTGATACTGCAATAATAATAACAACAATAATAACAACAATACCGAGCGAAGTGGCTCAGAGCTGACTTCGCAGACGGGAGGACCGGGTTTGATTCCTGGGCCGGCCATCCTGACCGGCGTTTTCGCAGTTTCCCTCGCTCCTACAGGCGAATGCTTAACACCTCGCTCGGATGGTAAGCAGATAAGCTGCGACCGCGTCGCCCACCGCCGGCAGCCAGTGCGAACGAGCGAGCCGCAGGCCGCGACCCCAAAGCGCCCACTGACGCAACTTGGGCTGCGCGACCCACGCGGGGACTGCGGCGAGCGCACCGACAGAGCCAACGGCAGCGGTGGTTCGTCGCCGAGGGAGGCGGTGGCGGTGACACTGCTGGACACTTCAGCTTTAACAACTTTGGTGACCGTCATACCATATAATAGATACTACACAGAAAGGAAAGTAGGGGGCGGCTCCTGTTATTTTCAGTGAGCCACCGCGCATAGCGGACCGTTATCTTGAAACTGTGGAACGAAACCGCAGGAGTCAGCTCAAACGCCTTTTTCTCAAAAACGGTACGAAATTTTTGCTTCTAATTTTTCCAATGCGTTGTGCTAATTGCATTTTTTATTATGACAAAATTCATTTTGGGGTATTATATTGTTTTTTAAATACACAAAAGTATTTTTTTAAATATATCTCACGCCGTTAATATACATTTCCAGCAATGAGTAAACACTACTGTATTTATGAGTTAAAGTGCTTTTAATCATTTCAAATAAAGTTTTCCGAAAACTCCAAACTTTTCCGTGAAAAAGAGCTTTAATTTTGCATTTTTAGTAACACGAAATATCTTAAAAACGGATTCAAATGTTTTAATAAAGTTTGTCATTTAGGACTAGGTTTTACTCTTCTTTTATATTCTTGAAGTATTATTTCGGTACTACTATTACGAAACCGAGGAACTGAAAAAAAAAAATTACTTTGGGCGGTGAGATGGCTGCCGGCTAAGAGTACGTGGTAAGTCTAATAAACTAGCCCAGACCAAAGGAAATAGAAACTAATAGTGTGAAAGTGTGTGCCAGTGTGTGCCTGTAGCACTTTTATTTATTATTTGTAATACTTACATTTCTATCGCCATTTTTTTAGAATATTTGTTTATACCAAGCAAGTACCCCTCATGTTACGTATGTTTTTGCTAGTTGTACACATACCAACATAACGATAATAAATATAACGGAGTAAAACGTAAATAAAAGACACCTTCACCATCGTTCAACACGTGTTGTAGGTGGGGGTGATGGCATTCCTTCCAACGAAGAACGCTTCCCGCCCGAAAAGAGCTTTCCTACTTGGCTCATTGTGCGTAGAAAACAGCACTGTTTAACCATTAACTGGAGACGTGCCTTAGAACTTCTCTAACGGTGACGTGCGGTCTGTGAGACCCCAGAAGTTATAGGGAGATTATTTTCGGTGTTCCATTTCATGTTGACTTGACAACTTTTTTCATGTTAACAATGCTATTATAAACAAGAAAATAAAAGGATTCGTTGTTAATATGTAAAATGAAAATAACAACTCGCTGAGTAAATTTTTGGCTATAATTTGTTCCATTCTGTTTCTTCACTTTTCATTATCTTAAGAACTGTAGAATGGTTTGAAATATTATTCACTACATTAAAAACGTTCATTTAAATACGATAATGCATTGTTGCACAAAAATTATCCATTAATAAAAAATTTGCAGTGTTCATTCATTGTGGGAAGAAAAGTCCCACTACTGGTGATGTGAGGTCTGCGAGATCGCTCCGAAACTTCAACTGGCCCTGAAAGGCAAACGGCTGTCACTGGATCCGCTGCCCCGCGTGTGCGTGTAGTTTAAAAAGAGATAAGAAGGTACTGTAACGAAAACCCTATTGCGAAGAAAGGAGGGCTACGCGTTTATTTTCTTCAGCGGGCTCAGAGACTACACGTCACCAGTTGAGGGTTGATTCGACCTAGTTATCTTGCCACTATCAGTAATCTGCGTCCGATCGGACTCAAATCATAGGACCTCCCCATCAGAGACGTCTCAGTAGTAACATTTTTCTTTCGCTGAGACGTCTTACAAGCTGGGAAAAGTTGGTATGGAACCAAACAGTGGAGATTGCAGCGGTGTCAAGGGTGGGGTGGGGTGGTTAGCGTAAGGGATTGGAGGGGGGTGAGCGCGGTGAAGGCGGTGAGGGCTCCAGGAGCACTGGTGATGAGGAGGGGCGTCGGCAGGGCCCAGAGGAGGGCTGGGGAAGGCGCGGGTGAGGCAGTTGGGCCGTGGCAAGCGGGAATGGCGAACTCAGCGGGGAATAAACTGTGCGAGAGGGCTTGGCGGCGGGGGAGAAATGGCAAAGTTTACCAAAACATCGATACATCAATGTTTGGATACATCGCTAGAGTTTGCGATGTCGATGAAAACATCGACACAAAACATCCATGTTTTAAATGTAGACTAATAAACATGCTATTTTCTTATCCATTTTTAATTTCCGTTAGCAAATGGGAAAATTTTTACTGTTTGGTTAGCACAGTAGACTACTATGCTAATAAAAATTATTATTGAATATAAAGAAGAAAATTAAAATTAAAGAATATCGTGTTTCGCTATTTTACCATCTTAACCTTTTAATGAATATTCTACACATACCATTGAAAATACCATAAAAATAACTTAAACATTCTTATAAAAACATAATCAAGCATTGTATGAATAATAAACTCAAGCATCGATGTTTTTGGAACAAAATATCGATGTGAAGAAAACATCGAAAGCAAACTATCGAAGTTAATATATCGATGGTGCTGGCGGAAAACATCCATGGTTTTGCAACAAAGTATCGATGTAAAAAAACAAAAAAAAATATCGATGTTAATGTATCGATGGTTCTCATGGAAAACATGGATGTTTTTGCAACAAAATATCGATGTGAAGAAAACATCAAAAGCAAAACTCGATGTTAATATATCGATGGTTTTGGGGGAAAAACGTAGTTTTTGCCATCTGAAGGGAGACGGATCCGTTGGGGAGAGTGCCGGCGGAGTTGGCGTCGGCTCTTCAGAGCGCGCAGCGCGGGCGATCGCGACGCGTCCACGCGGGCGAGGGCGGGGGCGAGGGCGGGGACGAGGGCGGGGGCGAGGGCGGGGGCGAGGGCGGGGGCGATAGGGCGGGGGCGAGGGCGGGGGCGAGGGCGGGGGCGAGGGCGGGGGCGAGGGCGGGGGCGAGGGCGGGGGCGAGGGCGAGGGCGAGGGCGGGGACGAGGGCGGGCGAGGGCGGGGACGAGGGCGGGCGAGGGCGGGGGCGGGGGAGGGCGGGGGCGGGCGAGGGCGGGCGAGGGCGGGGGCGGGCGAGGGCGGGGACGGGGGGCGGGGGTGGGCGGGGACGGGGGGCGGGGGTGGGCGAGGGCGGGGGCGGGCGAGAGCGGGCGAGGGCGGGGTGGGCGAGGGCGGGCGGGGGCGAGGGCGGGCGAGGGCGGGCCGCTGCGAGGAGGGCGCCAGCGCCGACTTCCGCTTTGGCTGCGGCGGCGGCGGCCGCGGTCGCCGCGGTGCCTCTCACGACACCAGGGCTTGGAACTTCCGGAGGGAGACAACCCGCAGGTGGAGGCATTCATCAAACTCTTGAATGGGCCAAACCGGCTTGGGTGTCATGATGTCCAGCAGTGGGAACTTCCAGGGCAGGCACCCGCAGAAGGACGCATTGATCCAGTTCTTGAATGGGTTTTGGGTGACGTAGGACATCAACTCTGTGGTCACAGTGTAAAAGTTCTTAAGTAAATTTTAGGCAAAATTGGGTTAAGTACTGAAACTACAAGTTACGTATCTATATTTTATTTTAGTAAAACGACCGAATTCAAATGTCAGCTCCTTAACGAGAAAAAAGCGTTGGGAAATAGCGTTGAACATAGGAAGAATCGTTGACTCAATAATATTTAATCCTTGTTTTCTCCAAACTAAGATTTTGACTCAAGAACTTTTACGCCCTGACCACAGAACTGATGGCACGGCAGTGCCTCCGACTGGGAGGCCCTAGGGTTACACTCCCGACGGTCGCAGGATTTTTGACAGACGTTAAATAGGCTAGATGGACTTCACCCGCTGTCTGCAGGAGGATTCTAGAGGCCGGATGCTCTGAGAGGTATTTTTCCGTTTTTTTTTTCCATCAAGTGACAACTACAATATTGGTTTTGCGTTTTTTTTCTTGCCATCTACATTTAACTTACTCACAAGAATACAAAATGCTTCTGATTTCTGCCTATGCCCCAGATTATAATAATTGTCTCTCATCCATCTGCGAATGTTATTAACTGTTCTCCCACGTAGTTCGTCCCTGATCCTCAGGGCCCCATTTCACCTCGGCCTTCCCGCGTGCGGATCTCGTACGCCTAACCTGAAGCCATTAGTTGGGCGTAATCGCCCTTGCGCTGCACCTGGCGGCAACTGTCTGCCGCTCACCTTCCACCTTTCGCCCGTACTTACACCCGTCCGCCCTCCCGCCCGCCCTCCCGCCCTCCCGCCCGTCCTCCCGGCCGCCTCCCGCCCGCCCTTCCGGCCGCTCTCCCAGCCACCCTCCCGTCCACCCTCCCGTCCGCCCTCCCGTCCGCCCTCCCGGCCACCCTCCCGGCCACCCCTCCCAGCCGCCCTCCCGGCCGCCCTTCCGCCCGCCCCTCCCGCCCTCCCTCCCTCCCGTCTGACCTCCCGGTCGCGCTCCCGGCCGCCCTCCCGTCTGACCACCCGGTCGCCCTCCCGCACGCCCTCCCGGCCGCCCTCCCCAGGCCACCCTCCCGTCCGCCCTCCCGTCCGCCCTCCCGTCCGCCCTCCCGTCCGCCCTCCCGTCCGCCCTCCCGTCCGCCCTCCCGTCCGCCCTCCCGGCCGCCCTCCCGGCCGCCCTCCCGGCCGCCCTCCCGGCCGCCCTCCCGGCCGCCCTCCCGGCCGCCCTCCCGGCCGCCCTCCCGGCCGCCCTCCCGTCCGCCCTCCGTCCGCCCTCCCGTCCGCCCTCCCGCCCGCCCTTCCGGCCGCCCTTCCGGCCGCCCTCCCGCCCGCCCTTCCGGCCGCTCTCCCAGCCACCCTCCCGTCCACCCTCCCGTCCGCCCTCCCGTCCGCCTTCCCGGCCACCCTCCCGGCACCCCCCAGCCGCCCTCCCGGCCTGCCCTTCCGCCCGCCCTCCCGCCCCTCCCTCCCTCCCGTCTGACCTCCCGGTCGCGCTCCCGGCCGCCCTCCCGTCTGACCACCCGGTCGCCCTCCCGGCCGCCCTCCCGCCCGCCCTCCCCGCCCCGCCCTTCCGGCCGCCCTCCCAGCCACCCTCCCGTCCGCCCTCCCGTCCGCCCTCCCGTCCGCCCTCCCGTCCGCCCTCCCGTCCGCCCTCCCGGCCGCCCTCCCGGCCGCCCTCCCGGCCGCCCTCCCGGCCGCCCTCCCGGCCGCCCTCCCGTCCGCCCTCCCGGCCGCCCTCCCGGCCGCCCTCCCGTCCCGCCCCTCCCGGCCGCCCTCCCGGCCGCCCTCCCGCCCCGCCCTTCCGGCCGCCCTCCCGGCCCGCCCTCCCGGCCGCCCTCCCGGCCGCCCTCCCGTCCGCCCTCCCGTCCGCCCTCCCGTCCGCCCCTCCCGTCCGCCCTCCCGTCCGCCCTCCCGTCCGCCCTCCCGTCCGCCCTCCCGGCCGCCCTCCCGGCCGCCCCTCCCGGCCGCCCTCCCGGCCGCCCTCCCGTCCGCCCTCCCGGCCGCCCTCCCGGCCGCCCTCCCGGCCGCCCTCCCGGCCGCCCCCCCGGCCGCCCTCCCGTCCGCCCTCCCGGCCGCCCTCCCGGCCGCCCTCCCGTCCGCCCTCCCGTCTGCCCTTCCCGTCCGCCCTCCCGTCCGCCCTCCCGGCCGCCCTCCCGGCCGCCCTCCCGGCCGCCCTCCCGGCCGCCCTCCCGGCCGCCCTCCCGGCCGCCCTCCCGGCCGCCCTCCCGGCCGCCCTCCCGGCCGCCCCCCCGGCCGCCCCCCGGCCCGCCCCCCCGGCCGCCCTCCCGGCCGCCCTCCCGGCCGCTCTCCCGGCCGCCCTCCCGGCCACCCTCCCGGCCACCCTCCCGGCCACCCTCCCGGACCACCCTCCCACCCGTCTGACCAACCGGTCGCCCTCCCGCCCGCCCTCCCGCCCGCCCTCCCTCCCGTCTGACCTTCCGGTCGCGCTCCCGGCCGCCCTCCCGTCTGACCACCCGGTCGCCCTCCCGTCTCCGTCCTCCCGTCCGCCCTCCCGCCCGCCCTTGCCCGCTTCCCACTGCCTGCCCATCTTTCCCCACCCACCCTTCATTTATCCGCCTACTTGTCCGCCGTACATCTTTCGTCCACCCAACCACTCTTCACTTTTGCTCGGCCACTCGTTCCCCAACTCACGTTTCATCTACTCTCCGTTCACATTTGTCCTCCTACCTTTCACCAGCCCACCCTCCTTTTGGCCGCGTACGTGTCATCCGCCCACTTTTTGCCCTAACATGCTCCTCACTTCAGCCCGCCCACCCACCTTCCGACTGCTCTCTCGTTCACTCTTGCCCACCTAACTTACACCCGCCCACCCTCATTTTGCCAGCCTACCTTTCACCCACCTATCCGCAATTGCCCGCCTAACTTACACCGGCCTATCTTCCTTTTACCCGCCTACCTTTCACTAGCCCACCCTCCCTTTGCCTGCCTACCTTTCACCCACCCACCCTCTTTTTGCCCGTCTACTTTTCACTCACCCACCTTCCATTTGCCCGCCAATCCTTTTGTCGGCCTACTCTCCCCTTTGCCTGCTTACCCGCCCACCCTTCCTTTGTCTGCCTACCTTTCATCCACGCACCCTCCTTTGGCCCGCCTACCTTTCACCCGCCCTCTCTCCTTTTTGCCACCCTCCCTTTGCCCGCCTGCCTGCTCTCCGCGCGCGCCCCCACGATGCGAGGCAGCGAGGCGAGGAGATGCCTTCGATTACGGCCGCCATTAGCGGAGGCGGCGCTCCAATTGCGGCGCGCAGGTAACAGGAGCGCGGGGGCGGGGGCGGGGGCGGTACGCGCACACGGGCGCCCGCCCAAGGCGGAGAGCGCCCGCCAGAGGACGGGCTGAAGGGCACAGAGGAGGGGCGACGGCTGGGGCGAAGCGGACATGCAAAGCCAAGTCGACAGGAGACGTACGACGATCACATCAAGCACATCAGGTTGCATTAAACCTTTACTTGGGTTTTCATTTCTTGGCGCGTGGAGGCTTGTCTTCACGATGGAATTATCTAATGGTATTTCGCGTCGTTTTCCATCGTGCCGCTAGGACTCGCATGATCGCCAGCACTGCTTGATGCAGTTGCGATCATGCGACTCCTGGCGACACGACCGAGAAAGACGGGAAATACCATGAGATATTCCATCGTGAAGACAAGCCCCCCACGCGCCAAGAAATAAAAACCTAAGTATACAGGTCAGTAGGAGAGAGCGGAATGTACGCAAAGCGACTAGTTATGATTGAGAATGTAATGGAAGAGAATTACCTCGCTCGAGCGTGAGGAAGTAGGAAGTATGAGGCAAATGAAGGGGACTAAAGGAAGCTTTTATACAATGCAGGGAGACAGGAGGAAGATTGTAACGCAGATGGAGGGAGGAGAAACAAGATAGTGTGAGTGGAAGCAGGGATCTAAAGAGACAGTGATCAGTGCGGAGCAGTATGGCAACTGAGACGGAAGTTCAGGTCAAGGCGAAAGAAATTAGGGACGCAGATTTTACACCGAAGTGGAGGATGAAGTATTAGGCCGAATGCGAGGATATTGTGCACACAAAGCCGCAATCTTGACGAACTGTGTAGGAAGCAACAATGGAGGCAAGAGAGCATTAAACGGGTAAATTGGGTAGAGAGGCAAAAGGCTGAGTCGTAGAGGGGTAATGAAGAAAAGTTGGGACGGACAGGAAAGTACTGTAGACAAAAGTTTAGCTTGCGAAAACGGAAGCGGGAACGCAGTGAACGAGAAAATGTGGATTGAGCACTTAAATAGATATAAGGTTTATTCTACAATTCGGCTAACGTTGCCCGGTGGCAGAATACAGAAACATAGAAGTACATTTACAATTACAAAACAGAATTACAAATAAAAACAATATATAAAAAATCAATATAAAAAACAAATTATTTTCGTCATTACCTGGAACATGCAAATACATTTACATACATATACAACAAATGAAACTACATATATACTAACATTTAAGTAAATAAACTTACTTACATATTACACCAACATTCGTACATACAAACATACACGCTTACATATAATATCATACATACTTGTGCTAAGGAGAGATAGGGAGTGAATGGGAGAAGAGTTGAGGACTTGGTGGGCTGAAAGTGAAGTCAGTGAGTATTGATTTTGGTGCGATAAGTATTGAGGTCGTTAGATCCGTTAAGTGTAGTCCACATTCTATCCCCGTAGGTGGTGGTCCCGCTCCAATCAGGTCAAGATCTAAGCTCCCATCACTTCACCAGGTAGTGTAGTGTATGAAAGTGTGTATGTAGAAGAAAAAAGGAAGAGCCGACGGTTAGAAGGAATGATTGCGCGAAGTCCGCGTTCTGATTATTAAGGGACTCGTCCGGGATTCTCCAGGTGTTGCGGAGAAACTACGGAAAGTTACCAACTAGACCAGTCACCCAACATAATTCTCCTCAACACAATGATAGAATTCGACTCAGCTATCCTTATGCGGGAGGAATCCAACCTCAACACCAACATTTCAACGATTCGGCAGAAGCAACGAGGCCGCTGAGCTAATGGAGAGATGATTTTGATTCGAGTAGCGATGAGATTTTAGAAGAGGGTTGTCCAACTGCCAGCCCGCGGGGCGCATGAGGGCTGCTATGCCACTTATTGTGGCCCGTGAAAAAATATTAGTCAAAATGAAAGTCCCCTTTCATTCGAGTCATCCACGTCCTGCCGAGGTCAAGACCCCTTTTAATGGAAAAAAGTTTAAGTTTTTTTTGTTGTTTTTTTTAATTGCAGAAATTCAAAATATCCCAATGTGATTCACAGCGTTATGCGTTGGTACGACCTGATATCACGCATGGCTGCATTCACCCCCTCCGGTTCCAGAGCAGTCGGGGAGTGTAGAGATCAGCAATACGAGTAAGTCAGGTGTGGATCGCCCGAGTAATTAAAGTATGACCCGCAACCATATTAAAGGTTTTGGTTGTGGCCCTTGAGAACTTGAAGTTGGGCATCCCTGGATTAGAACAATTAGAGACACACATGTGTGACCCAGAGTTGAAGGAATGATGGGAACGGTGTCAATGGAAACGTTTGAAAGCGAGAACATGCGTTTGGAAGATCAAAGAAGGAAGAATACAAAGTTAATATGCGAATAAGGATGATTCCACTGTAAATCAGTAAACTTCAGATAGAATTTGTCAATAGGCGTAGGTATACTGGGTTAAATTGTTCAAAAATTGAGAGCCAAGAGGAGATTTTTGTTTATTTGAATTTCATACTGCAGTAACAGTGAAATTTATTTTACTCTGGTGTTCAGTAAACCGGCTACATCTCACTTCAACTATACTGTGACGTTTTTATACCTTAAAACTTTAATTTAATTAATTAATTTCTGGCTTTTTGAACTATTTGTTTGCTTCCACTCATTTGCCTACTTAATTTCACTGCCCGACTTATATCGCATTTATTAATGTTACAATTAATTTAACTTCATTTTTCCCTGCTATGCTCGTTAACTTTCTCAATATTCAAATTACTATCGTGAAACTACTTTTATATTTGCTCGTGGGTCTCGACATATAATTCGTTACATTTTTACCTTTTTGTATGTGTACATGTAACTCTTTATTAATTGCGATTCCTGGAAGTCTCATTGGTTGAAACCTGTTATTGAATTAATGAGAACTACCACAAATTATCAGCCTTTTCTTTTTTTTCAATAATAAGGATTTAACATTTATTATGATACTATTACAAAATTCTACTGATTAACGATGAATTGAACTCATTAACGATGTACACTAAACTTTCCTTTGTACAATATTTCAAGTCCCGTACGGTTTCGAGTAACGTACATAGGCTCACTGTGATCATCGCGCGCTATGATGACTTCTCGGCTGACTTCCACATCTTCGGTCTTGAATGTCCTCGTTAGTGTCCCTTCTGTCGTGATATTGTTCACAAATGTTCTCGGGATATTCTAAATTGTTCGGTACTTTCAAAGAATTCAATAAATTTGGCTCGCGAAGGCGACTTTCCCCGCCTGTGCTTCGGATGAAACACCTACGCGCGACTGTCTATCTTCTATTTAACTTACTAAAATTTCCTCCCCATCTACGGATATATTCAAATATAAATCCCGTTTGAACACGGAATCTACTTCAATTTGCATTACAAATTACAGCTCCACTTAAAATTAAACCTTTGACTTCCTACTTCATGCAATACAAAGTTGTCAAAATTGATTATAACTCACCCAGTTCCGTATCATTGAGCTATTACCCTCTCCCAAGTGAAACAATATTCGTACCGCTCCGTCGCAGCATCCGTTCTAGTCGGCGGCTGGCGAGAGGGTGATTATTTCAATATTCTTACAGAACCATGACCTCCCATGTCACCTTCCCGTTCCCTGCATACAATGTCCTCGGAGCCGTGCCTCCCCCAATGAACAGCGTTCTGTCTTCAAGCATGGAATACTACAACTTGCTGATCGGTTGTCCTAACAAAGCGTATTCTTTAGCTCTAAGCGTCCTATATGCATGTACATCGTAACTATATGGATTGACGCCGTTTTTCTTGTTTAAAATATAAGTGAGGTTTTTTTGGCTTTCGTAGTAAAGAACAACATTACGTTGTTGCAGCGTAAAATGTTGATATTTTGACAGAAAAATCGAATTGTTAAGGGTCCCTCCTATCAAAGAAGTGAATCCGGGTGTTTTCTTTAGTAAGTGGACAATTACATAATCGAATACGTTGAACAGGCAGAACCCACCTTTTCTGCGACTTTATTACTAATAAATTGGTCTACGGCAAAAGATGTCTGTCTGCGCACACAAACTACCACTTCTACACAACAATCATTCAGACGATTTTCTCCGAGAAGTTTGATAAATATGACTGATGTTGCGTAGTTCAGGGCTGTTGAACTTCCAATTTGAAACGGACAATCTGATTTGGGGGTACTTTACACACACCCTCGACGTTTTCCAAGTTTTCTCGTAAATGACTCCAAATGTTTGGGTTATTTCTTTCTCGCATAGAGAAATGTTTGTGGCCGCGGCTGAGTTCTTACCAGGTCACAATTTTTATAGATTCGCAAATTCATCTATCCTTCTGTAGATTTGAAATCCTCCTAATATTGAAAGCTCTCTTTGAATTAATCAAGGGAAGCTAGTGGAACTATTCTTACATATTAGTATAATACCTTGCTAATACAGTAGTAATTAAATCATATTTGTTTGTTTTAGGGACGGTAAGAATTGGCAAATCTTTTTTTGCTACCGATGTCATAACAGATTTTTAACCCTTAATTGCGTCAACCAAGAAAAAAATCAATCATTCAAAAACTTATTTGTAATGATATTTTATACACATATTTTAATTTTAAAAAAGTGCTATTAAATTTCATCTTCAGCATGCAATTGTGTCTTATTAAGGTGCTATGAAGTACCACACCAGAATGGTACTTCATAGCACGAACAAGCTATCACGTTTAGTAATTATTAAAAACGCATAAAAGAATGGTACTTGTAAGTACTGCTAGTCACTAAGGGATAAACATTATGCGCTACGTTTGGTAAGTTTTCAGGCGATGGCTGAGATGTTTTTGAGATGCACGAGAGAAATCGCAGCACTATGATTTTACGCAACCGTTTTCAATGCAAGAAAATACGTGCTGTTGAAGACAACTCTACTAATTTCATAATGTAGGGCAAATGTTTCGGTTACACAATCCAGTTGTTTTGGAGACATCGTCAAAAGCCCTGAAATGTGGAATTTGTGGAGATCTACATTCGTAAATTCAACGGACGTAAGCGCGAGGTAAGAATATCACACAACTTTTTTAGGTCGAAATTAATATTCTCAAAAATAACCTTCCCGCAAGTATCGTCTCGCGTCATTGCATCAAACTTACACCGCTTCCATATTGCGTGGCATATACATCCACGACTCTGGCGTCTTGCATCGCATATTCTACGTTCATTTTAATTTTCTTCTCTTCCTTGAATATTATTTTGCTTTTATTTAAAAAATGTTCCCTCATTTTTCCTCATCCCCGTATTTTTTCCGCAGTCTTTGTGCAAGTTCCTCCGCTGTCTCAGCGCCGCGCTCAGCGCTCACAAAGGCGCCGGCGAAATCCCGACGACAGGACGCCCCCCACCCCGCCCCTTCCACCCACGCCCCCGTCCTCTGCCCGCCCGCGCCACCTGCTTCCGTCCGGCCTCGCCCCACCCCACCCCGCCCCGCCCCTTCCACCCACGCCTCCGTCCTCTGCCCCGCCCACGCCACCTGCTTTCCGTCCACACCCCGCCCTGCCCCTCTCCACACTCACCCATGCCCCCCCCAGTCGCCACGCCCCCCATCATCTGCCCCGCCCCAGCCTCAAGGCCCTGCTCCCGTCACACCCCGCCCCTCCGCACCCACGCCCCCGTCCTCTGCCCCGCCCCCGCCACCTGCTCCCGTCGCTCCCCGTCCCACCTCACCACGCCCCCGTCCTCTGCTTCGCCCCCGCCACCTGCTCCCGTCCCGCCCCGCCCCACGCACGCCCCCGTCCCTCTACCCCGCCCCCGCCACCTGCTCCCGTCCCTCCCAACCCAAGGTCCATTGCCACGCCCCCGTCTGCGCTCGCCCCCTCTCCGTCCCTGTCCACAGCCCCGTTCGCTCTCCGGCCCGGCCCGCCCCATCCCTCCTCGCCCCACCCACGCAGCCCCGTTCGCGCTCCGTCGCGCTCCCCACTCCGCACCAAAACCTCCTCTGTCCCACCCCAGCAGCCCCCGTCCTCGCCGCCACCCAATCCATTACACTCCTCTGCTGCGCTCCCTCCTCCACTCCGCCGTACCCCGTTCCCCCTCTCCGCCCCGCTCCTCCCCGCTGCGCCCACCCGCGCCGCAGTCCCGCCTTCCCTTCTCCCGCCCTACCTCCCCTCTGCCCCCGGTCACCCATCCACTTCGACCTGCCACCCCTCGTTCCTGCCCTCTCCTCCTGCCCAGCCTCCCTGCACCGCGCTCGCTAATCCACTTTGCCCCGCCAGCCCGCCCCCATTGTGCTTCTCGCTCCCGCCCTGCTTCCCCGCGCCTTCGACTACCGCTGCACTTCCTCCCCGCCTCTTCTCCGCCCCTCTCCCATTCTTCTCTTGGCCTCCCTTTGCGCCCCCCTCCTGCCTTCACTTCACACACACACCCCCGCCCGCCCCGTTCCCGCAGGGCCCGGTCGCCGCCAGCGCTGCCGCCGGGGCCTGTTTGGTGACGCGCCCCGCCCCGGCGCTCCCACCACCCACCCCGTCCCCACCCTCCCGCTCCCTCCTACCCGCTGCGGGAGGGCACATGCGGAAGAAACCTACCGCCACCTATGTTATTCCCACACCACGGACAATTTCCGTACAAAATATCTCTTACGTTCTGAATACGGAGGGCATTTCATATATAATGCACAGATTGGCAACATCGCCAGCCGAAGAACGCGACGGAACTGATTTTTGCGTCACTTGTAGTTCAAAGTTTCAGGATGACGCATGTGATTTGATTTCATCAATAACTTGTTTCGTTATGTAATGACGGGTCTTAGTAATGGAGCCTGCATAGATCTCGGGTACTGGAAGTGTTGATCAAAGATCACATGTCAAGATCGAAACTCTACGGGGTAAAATCCCGCTTGAAATTCAGAAATCTTTAAGTGAAGTGTGTGGTGAGCTTACAGCGATCCGTAGCACAGTTTTCCCATTGATCTAGTCGATTTCGTAAAGGTCGTATGAGAAAAAAACGATGATCCAACGCCAGGAAGACCCAGAACATCTACAGATCATTGAAGTGAAATTTGCCGTAGATTTTATTGAAAAGATCGCCATGTGACATGTGAAAACATTTCGGAACCCCCAGGAATTTCAATATCGTCCATATTTCAAATACAGTCAAATGATTGATACTGAAAATGCACAAAACCCGACATCAGTTGCTCCACAATTCTGGGATACCCTTTCTCCACGAGAATGCTCTTCCACACACGTCTAAAGTCGGAACAGAAAAGCTCCACGAATGTGATTTGCTAGTGTTACAACATGCACCCTACAGTCGTGACACGATTCCACCAGACTGACTTTTCTTAGAATTGAAAAACCTTCTGCGAGAACTTCGTTTTTCATCCCTTGATGAGCTTTGTGCAGCCGTTACCCGAACCATTCGTCTAATGAACAAAGAAGGGGTATTTGACGGAATTCTTTCCAGTCGTTGGAACTCGGTAATAGAAAGAATGGAGATTACATTGAAGGGTCGTAAAGAGATTTTCTCAAACAAATAAACATGTAAGAAAACATAAAATACTGTGCATTATTTATGAAATGACCCTGTGCTCGTACGTGTTTCGAAATCTTGTTCCGGAATGCCATCCGATTATTTCTGCAATTCTGAAAGTAATTTAATCATTTCTTCGGGACATAATTTGGTGTCAAAGATTTGTTGCTAAGCGAAGAGTGAATTTATCAGAGAATTTCCAAAGCTCTTGTAGTATTTTCTAAATGTATTTCGTAAATAAAAAAAAACTAATTAATTAAGATTAATGTTGACTATTTTAAGTTGTCATCGCATTTCGATAAATGTTGGATACGAACTTTAATACTAAGATCATTCAACAAGAAATATTAGCAACAATACAACAAATGTACTTTTCTTAAATTTATGTAAATATGTAACTAAATAATTCTTCATTAACTACAGAATTTATAATTTTTTAGTTTGATGTCGATGAAGGACAATATCACAGTGTAGTTAATACTCCCACAGGTGCTTGTAAATAATATGACTTCAGAGGGAAAATATTTGCAGGACCAATAATGCAATGTAGTAACTATCTTTGAATCAATCACATTCCATCTGGGGTTCGTGAAGCATTAATATTTTTTTTCATTTTGTCTAAAATATCAACAATTAATTTAGCGCAGTGCGCAAAACTATGCAAATCCAAATAAAAGGACTAAGTCATTACAACAGATGTGGCAAACTGTCAAGTAAGGAGAAAATAAACGACAAAAGTGATAATTTCATTCTTTCAGGTCAATGAGAGCACGGTTGGCTGATGCCTGACGAATACGGAAACTTTTTTTTTAATTCATGAGTGAAATAGTCATTATTTACTTTCTCCATTTTTTTAACAAAGCAAACGACTTCGAACTGCAATGTTTACTAGAAACATTTCAAAGCATACAACATTCTTAGCCACACAAACACCTTTCATGAGAACAATGTAATTTGACAGAAACCTCCACTGCGCTGAGTAGCAGCTCAAAAAGTCGATCGCAAATTCTCAGAAATTAGAAGGTAAACTTATACAAAGGGATTACTAGAAAAGTTGCATATTAAATGCAATGAATATAGGTAATTGTTTACATTAGAATAAGCCTTCCAGGAACCTTTTCCAAATACAGTTTTTTCCTCTTTCAACACACAAAATGTGTTTTTAAATAATAGGGTGTGAATTGAATTTTAGATTTTGCGTGCAAAATGAAATACTGAGACCATAGCACAGTCACGCACAGTCTACTGTACTGAATTTACTGTTGTGTCGGGGATGTAAATTTGGCTGTGCGACAGAGACTTTTGTAATCCAAATTTCCATCTCTTTAGAGTGAAACGCTTATAAAATATATATTAAATTTATATTATATTAAATATTAATCATAAAACTAATGGTGCTTTCAAAAAATTACTTACGCAAAGTAAGTTATAAATCGATGTTTCTCAATTAAGTTTTAAATGTAAAGAAAGACTAATGTTTGGCAATTAAATTACAAATTTAACTTTTCCTAATTGTAAGTTGAATAAACATAGGGAAAAACCGAAGTCTCTAAATAAGAAGTTACCTTTTAAACTGATGAAACTTCAATTATTATTTCCATAAATCCATTTTTCCCAACAATTCCGACTTAATTACTCCATTAAAACGTGACATATGAAGGGGGATTGATAATTAGTTTATAGTGTTAATGAGACACAATTACAGCTGTTGAAGTTAGTTGTCACACTTATATTTTCGTATGAAATATTGATTCTCATTTCAGTTCTCAACAACAGATCTAATTATATGAGAGTGGATCTAATGGAGGAATTGTAGTACATTCTAAAAACTAGGGGAGCTAAAACAGCACATACTTTCTCGCCCGAATTTTCACACAAAATTACGTGAGAAATACTCAAATTTTGTACAAACTGTTCAGGGACTTCTTTCAAAATCTATCTTTAAGGAATAGATTTCATTAAGGAAAAAATTTCTAACTTCATAATTATAGTTGTAGGTAGACGTCGAAAAAATGTTGAACTTTCGCAAGTTTCGAAATATCAGGACTTTTAACGATCTACACGATTATCTTAAACCTCCTTGACAATATTCATCAATAAAATTTAATCAAAAACAATAGAGCCATTTTTTGAACATTTTGAAAATGTGCCAGGGGCTCCATGTAAAGTTCCTCCCAAAATTAAAATAACGGTTTCAAATTCAATGGGCCGCGACAGCAGCCAGGTCAATTGAAGAATATCAATTTCGGGGAAAATTGGTTGAACGGTTTAGCCATTAGCGTTGTTCACAGACGGACGGACGGATAGACAGACGTTTTAGCGTCAATCGATTTATCGGTATAAAGAACCCACAAAACATGGATTCTGTCTTCACCCTATGTTAGAAGATTTCCCTCCTAAATTTAGCAACTGAATGTATCGACATTTTCGTTACTAGGACTCAGAAATTAAAAATTTTCTGCCGAAAATTCGCGGTTTTTTCGCGCTGAATTACTTAGCTTCCTCCCTATTGAGGGGGTCAAAATACCTTTCAAGGTGTTTTGAAAATAACATTAAAATAATGTCGACAAAATATCAAGGGTAATATGGGTAAATGCAATGAGATAAAAATAAATGTGAGACTTTGGGTACTCGAAAGTCCAGAAAATGAGAAACTAGAATTCATTTTGATGTGATATTTTGAATAATAGAAAAATTATTTTTATTTGAAAAATTATTTACGAAAGACAATGTTATATTAGACAAGTGAACATAGATGTGCAGTAGAGACGATGGTAAAATAGCATCGAAATGACGTAAACAACAATGAAAACCAAGAGAAGTTGTGGGAGGATGAAGATCAGATCAGATGAGGTGTGGACGAAGACAACGTAATGTGACTTAGTCGGAGCCGGTTGTATGCCGCATGGACAGAATTTTTTAAAAGTTGGTAGAAGTTTCAGAGTGTCTCATTAACAGTCGCATACCAATGGGCGGGGGAGGGGGGTCAACGGCGGGCCCCCTAGTAGATTTTTACTTTCTCGCTACTGGATAGAGAGAACTTTATATAATGCTGGGCGAAAAAACGGCCAATTGTGGAGGGAGAGGATACATGACGCGTAGATGTAGATTTTCCGATGGGTTAAAGTGGTAATACACAGTTTCATCACTGTAACCCCTGCTTCAGTTCCAGTTGGGGTCGTTTGTTCGAAATTATGGTGGGAAAACATGAAATAACACTGGACAGAATATAAGCAATAAAATCATACCTAGAAATGTTGGAATATCCGAAGGATGAATTGCTTTCGGTAGCACCGACTTTGCATCCGGTCGACACATAAACATTTTTTTTTTAATTTCATGTCAACAGTAAACCTGCCAAACCGGAGGAGCGCATGCCGAATATGCGTGCTGATACGTGCGGCTCTGCCTTTTCTGATGGTGCACTGCAGAGCGTTTGCCACGTTATCTCTGCCCGCTCTCTTTTTGCTCGTCGGAGCGTTGCAGAGCGTACTGTGTCTCTATCAACATGAAACTTTATAGGCATTTTCACTTCCACCGCCCATTTGTATCGAAACATTTTGCCACTTCACGGCCGTTCAAAATTCTAGTTCCGCATCGAATAATAATTTTATATCGGACAGGAAACCATGCCGAGTGCCTCCATTGTACGGACAATTCACAAATCACGTTTGCTCTATGGAATTTGAAATCGAATGTTACTGAATATTTAAACAATAGGCTTTGTTGGATTGAAATTGCAATTTTCTCCCTCGTGCAATGTTCATACTATATTAATTTAGAGTAGGTAGAATGAATCGTCTTCATGGAGAAGAATAAAATGCTGCAAACTACTAACTTTTGTACACTGCCCATATTTATAACATTAATATTATATTTTAATTAATATTTACGACAATGAATAACAATGAATTTGTGAGTAAAATAGTTTCATCAAATAGCACTTAAAGATTATGCATGAAATGCTTAATAATGAAACTATTAGGCCTAGATTATATCTGTAATTTACTAGAAGAATTTGTCAGCGATAATATTCAAGACTATTACGTCATTTGAACATACATTAAATTACATTGATAATGTCATTAAAGTAATTTTACTTAGATATTTATTTAGCGTGAAAATTCAGTTATAAACTATGCGTGACATATCGGGGAATACTGCACTCTCTCCACGTTCTCTTAGTTCCAGAATCCATACTCTTTCTCTCTCTCTCTCTCTCTCTCTCTCTCTCTCTCTCTCTCTCTCTCTCTCGTACCATACAAAGATAAATTGTGAATAAAGGTAATAACGAGCTTTTTTAGCAAAACGTGATTACACGAAATATCCCCATGACAGACGACTTTCAAATGACTGAAGGATATGTCCAGTGGTAACCACTGGTGTTTTAAAAATGACGTAAATTTGCTCAAGTGCCAGAAAAGTTAATTTTTTTAAAATATACAAAGTCTGTGCTAGTATCTGAGCTTTGCACACATCTATTCATAAAGAGCCACGAAGTCGCAACGTCCACCAGCAAACGGGTCAGCAGCAGCGGGTCTGGAAGAGGTGCCCCTTGCGAAAGCGCCTCCAAATGAAAAGCGGTTATTCTGCGCGGCGGGAGGCAGCCTGCGCTCATTTCCGCGCGGCGGCGCCAGCGGCTGCGGAGGCGCCGCCCGGGCCACGCGCCACGGTAATTACCCTCCTCAGCGAAACGCGCGCCAGGGCCCTGCGACGAAACCCAGCTACTAAAGAAGGCGCTAGTGGCGCTGCAGCTGCAGGTGTGGCTCGCCAACTTCCGCACATAAAAATTGGCTCATTTCTGACAATTACGAAAAATGCCTTCAATTATTCGTGATATATACATATAAGAAACCGCTGAAGAACGGGTGATCGTGACAGCGGGTGGGCCAAGTGGCAAGCAAGGGTGCAGGGTGCGGCGTTGCGGAAGGGAGAATGGGCGGGGAAGCAAGGGAGGATAGACGGAGAATGGGCCAGAGGGTGAGGTGGGCCAGCGGTCGCGATAGCACGAAAAAGAATGAACAAGAGCCTGGGAGATGCAGTAGGCAAGAGAGTGCTCCAGACAGCATGGGGAGGTGGGCAGCGGATGAGAAAGTGAGTGAGACAGCACGCGAGAGGTGTGGCAGCAAAGTAGTGATCGGGTTGGGCAGTGGACGGAAGATCAAAAGGGAAAGCGACCGAAAGCAAGTGAGAACGGGCTGACCTTGGAGAGAGCGGTCGAGGCCAAGAGGGAGCTGGCGAAGCCAGGTATAGGGCGGGTAAGAGAGCAGGCGGGAACGGGCAATAGTTGAAGACAGAGTGGTCGAGGGCGAAGGCAGGTGAGAGAGCAGGCGGGAATGAATGAACGCTGAAGAGAGAGCGGTCCAGGGCGAGCGGGATCTGGCGAAGCTAGTCGAGGGCGCGCAAGAGAGTGGGCGGGAACGCGCGGAAGCTGAAGAGAGAGCGGGCGAGGGCGGGTAAGAGAGCAGGCGGGAACGGGCAAACGTTGAAGAGAGAGCGGGCGAGGGCGAGGACGAGGGCGCGCAAGAGAGCGGGCGGGAACGAGCGAAAGCTGAAGAGAGAGCGGGTGAGGGCGGGTAAGAGAGCGGGCGAGGGGCGGGCGCGGGAGCAGCGGTGCTTCGCGGGAAAAAATACGGTGCAGCGCCAGCAGAAAAAGCGCAGCGCAGCGCAGGGCGCCGCCCCCACCGCCCCCGCCCCCGCCGCCTGCGATTTGCGCCGCATACGAAGCAGAGCCTCCTCGGCGCCCAGGCAGAGGTCGCGCCGCTTCCAGGGAACTTTTACAAACAGCGCTGCGAGAGAAGCACCGCTTCGCGATGTCGCGTTCTCATGCAAGGAGGGCCGCCGAGAAACTACAACGCGGATTTATGCCTCGGATTCAAAGGAAAAGAGAACTCAACTCTGTGTTAATATGACGCATGCTCCACTACTGGTTTCCTTCTCAAGGGACGAAAGTAAAGATGTGAGGATTCTTCACTTTTAATCGTTAATTTATTGTAGTGTTTTTCTAGTTTTGATTCACAGCTGAACTTGTACTCAGAGTACATAATCGGAATGATTATTTAAAGCAATTTCCTTACTGAGAGCTTTCCCATAAATTGAGCCTTTCCATTCAGTTTCTAACTCACTAAAAGGCAAAGTTCAAGAAGTGCTTCTTGATATACGAAATCCAGACGCCTGTCATTTATGTATTTCATGATGTATTTGAAAACTAGAAAGTACGATACGCCAGTTGCAAACTATGTAATCCGTTATTTGAGGAGAAATAATCACTACTTGCACTGATAATAAGCAATTATACACGAAGAGAGTATATTTATTGGAGACACAAACTGAACGAATAGTGTGTGTGTGTGTGTGTGTGTGTGTGTGTGTGTGTGTGTGTAAGATATTAAAACATTTGTAGACATAGTAGACTGTCAATTACAGTACGCTGAAACTTTCAAGACGCCTGAAGAGAAATATTGTGTCTAATGTATACTGATACTAAATATATATTACTATTCTGAATGGTTCATATTTGACATTACTCTCAACCTTTACGTCGTTCTCACAAATCTCCATCTCTCCTATTCGTCTCTTCTCAGCAGAGAGATGTCAGACAAACATATTTTTCCTCTAATACAGGGCCGCTCAAGCAGAGCAAATCGGCAGCGCGGAGCCGTGTTGTCAGCTGAGAGCGGGACACCGGAGCCCGAGGGTTGCGCGCCTTGCGATAACCACTGTCACAGTGTCCCGGTAACTCCAGTCGCGGAAACATGGAAGTCGACGCGAGCACTTTACAGACAAGAGCATCTACACCGAGAACTTTCAATGCAGTATGGGAAGAAAAGTATATTTTCGCCTACTACGGCAGCTATGCCACATGTTTAGTTTACATAAAGGGTTCAATCATGTGAAGAAGTTTAATTTGCAAAGATATTATACATTTAATCATGCTGATGAAAATGACTAGTATGCTGAAGAAGAACAAAACGAGGTTTTCAGTGTTCTGGAAAACAATGCCTCACTAGAAGTAAGTTTTGGATGTATTTTGATATTCTTATGTTGTTTTGACAGTAAAATAACACAATACAAAAGAGTTTAATTTTATTGCATATCGATACTACAACGTGAGCGTTTAGGAAAAGAACTTCCCACAAAATCGTTTTCCAAAACTGCATCGAAATGCTGCTCGATTGTTAAGTACGTTTGGATCAACATACAACTGTGAGCAATTTTTTACTGCTTTGAAAATTTGTAAATCTCGAATGAGAAGTACAATTACTGATCACATTCTGAAATGCATGTTACGGCTCAATAGCACCATGTCATCTCTTCCAAATATAGAAAGTATATTGCGAGAAAAAACACTTAAAAGGTGTAATAAAAGTATTTGATTTTGCAATCAACTTACTTTTTAATTTTAATTTCCTTTACTTTTAGTATTTTTATTACTAGTTTATTTAATCACATTTTTTGTTCAACCTTTATAATACTTTTCATATTCAGCAGCATGATAAACTGTGTAATGTCACCGCTATTAAATTTCTTTATGTTATTGAGCACTTTTTTGCAACTAAACAATTGGCATTGCCGGCCGAATCTGCAAAAAGATACTTTTCTTTCCATGCTGCATTGCAAATTGTCGTTTTTTTAATTTCCAACTTACACTAATACGTTTATATTTAGAAACTGTTCCAATTAATGTTACAAAAGTATCTTACTGTTTTTACTATCGTAATATCCTTTCCCAGAGCTGTGAGATTGTTTCATTCCGAACAACGGAAAATACCCCGTAGAAAAACGACGCGACCCACTGTGCCACATGCCGCCGATCGATATTTGATGACGTCATTTGCTCTTTCTGCGGCGAAAGAGAAAAGAGCAACCGGAGGCTCCTCCTCGGAGCAAATGGTTGAGCGGCCCTGCTCTAATAGAAATAATGTAGGTTGAATTTACTCGTATATTACTTCTGGACGTTGGATTTGATACTGAACACTTTATGTCAATATCATGTGTAGTTTTGAGCATAACAGATCCTGACCTATATCTATAATATATATTCCCATCAAACGAGCTTCTTCCTAAAATAGTATATGGTATTTTGCAATCGTTTCTCTTTTAAAGAGAGGGAATTAAGATTTACTTCTTCAAGCATTAGCATCTTCCCACATTCCGTTTCTTTGTTGGGAAAATATAATACAATTTCACAGGGGAATCTGCCTTTTTCCAAACATTTTACATGATTTGTCAACTTTTTGCTTTGTTCGCCAACTGTTTTCACTTAGAAAATAGATATTTAGGGATTTAAGAATGTATTTCTTCAATTCCAATGTGATGTCTTGTTATTCCTGCTACAGACCTTAGAAATGTCATTTCAGCTGACTTTATTCTATTCTTATTGTCGGTGGAGGATGATGAAGGTTTCACATCTTTAAATCTCGCAGGGTACATGCCACTAATTTCAACATGGTTTCTTTTCTTTCTCCTTCTGAACTGGCACAACAGCTCCTGACGGGGCCAACGCTTACCAGCGGTGTCTCGGCCTTGCGGCCATGGGTTACGGGGTACGTGTGGCCAGCACACAGACATCCCTACGCCGTATTCTGGCGTTCTAAAACTGGGAAGTGAGTTTTCTCATCGACACACAGCAACATATACTGGGACATTGCAAGAAAGCGCACACTATAACCTACCCAGACCGGGATTCGAACCTGGGATCGCGTCATAGAAAACGAGCTGACCAGTGCGCTACCGAGGGGCGCTGCCATCACTTTACATAATTTTAATATGATTTCATTTTATGCCTTTTAATATTCTCCAAATAATATCTGACACAACTAAATTTTGCACCTTGACTTTCTACATCAACTTTGCCTTTGTAGGAGAAATTAAACCTAAAAATTTTAATGAATTGACTTGTTTTATTGATGTATTATTCATAAAGAACTTACACCTTACTGTTTCTGAAATAGAGAACGCCATAGCTTTTATTTTTGATAAAAATGTGTGATCTGTATTCTTCCATTACATTCTGCTCTTGAAATAATCCTCTGTAATTCATAATCGGATGTAACTTGGTCCCTTGCGAAGAGAAGTGCTACAATACAATTTTATTTTTATGACGTATTTTATATTTAAAATCTGTAGCTGCTTTATCAATATTGGAAAATTGTTTCCGAGATATAAATTAAATATTCAAGGTGAGATATTACACCACTGTATAAATTTTTATTAAAAAAATTAAAACGAAAGAAAAAATGAAATGGAAAACAATAAAGATTAAAGATCAAAACAATACAATTAAAAGCGACAAAGAATGAGGAAGAAGTTGAAATAAAAATAAATAAATTTAATATATTAAAAGAGACAGAACAAAAAAGAGGGACTGCAAATAACAAGTGTGAGACCAGATGATATTTAAGTTGAAGAGAGAACAAGAGTTAAAATTAGAGAGAGGATTAGAAAGCGGACAAGCGAAAAAAACGAGATTAAGAAGAGGCGAGGAGAGCAGAGAAGGCGAGATCGGGAGTTAGCTTCCCGCCGCCGCCGAGGAAGTTGAGCGGCGGAGTCTGTTGCGAGGGCGGGGGCGGGTGCGCCGGGGGCATCCATTCCACTCGCCCCAAACAAGAAAGTAGCGCCCGCCGACCGCCGCCTCCGCCAACTTGGGGCGCCCGCCGCGTGTGGCGCCTGCCGCCCGCTCCTTCCGCCCGCGCCCCACCCGTAGCCCAGTCCGTAGCCCCGCCCACGCACCGCCCGCGCTCACAGTGGCAGGTTGTTTTTCATTCCGACGCGTCAACTGCTAAGGGCTTGATTGATTGATGATTCCGGGCACGTCAAGTGGTAAGGTCTTGATTGATTGATGATTCCAGGCGCGTCAACTGCTAAGGTCTTGATTGATTGATGATTCCTGGCGCGTCAACTGCTAAGGGCTTGACTGATTGATGATTCCGGGCACGTCAATTGGTAAGGTCTTGATTGATTGATGATTCCAGGCGCGTCAACTGCTAAGGGCTTGATTGATTGATGATTCCGGGCGGGTCAACTGCCAAGGTTGTTACTCCCGTAAGTGTAGTGACAGTTTTTCCTCGGAAAATGGCGGTAATCTTCCCCGTTGGATGGCGAGATCCGGTGCCGACCTACCGTCGGCTAACAGTGTTTTCCCTAATTAGGAATCTCCCACCAACGGGACACCGCCTCAGCCAGGACAAGCTCTAAGCTCCCGACATGTATGGTCGTTTAGTGCATGTAAGTGTATATGAAAGTAAGGGGTGAGGATAAGATAAAGCGGAGGAGGGGAGGAATTTCTTTCGCCATACGTCATAAACAGTTTTTACTGGTTTTTTTACCAAATAACCGCACGGCAGTGTCCCGTTTTTTGGGGCAGTGCTCCGGCATTCGCCTGGCGTTGATCGGATAAACCACGGAAAACTACCGATCAGAGCAGCCGGCCGCCTTCTACAGCCAGCGACTGAATTCGACCTAGCTGATAAGCTAGTTGCCGAAAATCCTGCCAAAGTCCTGAGTGGAACCCTAGGACCTCCCGGTCGGAGGCACTGCAGTGACGTCAGTTGATGCCCTGACCCACGTCTCTCGGTGCCCCTCTTGGTGAATACACGAGATGCGACATCGAGAACGAATCAGCGATGTTTTCACACGCCCGCGTTCGAAATGAAAACTCGGACGTAACAGCAGAGAGTTTTGGCAGTAATACACCTTCTCGGCATCAGTCTCGGGCTTCGGTGCTCGCGTATTTTGAGATGCTCAGAAGTGGTACACGGAGTCGAGAGATTACAATCGAATGCTGTACAAAAAGCCCTGATCTCATCCCCCCAAAATCATCAATGTTGTTTAACGAACGTCGATGTTTTCAAAAGTAATATTTGCTTAAATTTGTTCAAAGAACTATTACCCCGACCGGGACAATTATATACAATATTTGCGTTCACTAATATTTGCCTTCGCGCGAGGGAAAAAATTAATTATATAGTGGTCGTGTTTATTAATCTCTAATTAAAATTTAAGCAACAAAACTAATTAAAAATTAAACGAACAATTAACTAAACTGAGCCTAATAGCCTGAGAGCTCAGGGTTGACTCAGGGGGTCAGATCTTTCCCGGTTCCCCGTAAATCCGGGAAGAAGGGGGTGGCCCGCTGCCCACTGTTCATGCGTTGACAGCCTCTACGCGCGCGGCGCGATAGAAATGACGAGAAGCGTAGGAAACTCCACTGCATTGGGGACACCTCTCAGAGGCGAGATGGCATGCTTGATGAATGGGAGATGACAATCGCGTCGTTCAAATATATGAGCAAACAGTAGTATCATCAACATCTTTATTGTATATTTTAACATTTATTAAATTATTATGGACGTTTTTCGTTCAAAAACAAAACCACAAAAATATGAAACATAAAACTTCAGTGTTAAAAATATTGTCTTTAATGAATTGATGTTCAAAATATTTTTATAGAAATATATCTAAAGGTTGCACCCTTCGACACTTCTTGTGCACCACACAATTTCAATAAGATGTGACTAAAATTTGATCTCCAATATCCAGAGATAGCAATCTAATGTACTGGCAACTACGCTGCTGATCACACCCGTTTTGGTAGATCAAATGAAATATTTCTTTCTTCTTATTGTCAATACATGCTTGTTAATGAAACGTATCCAACGTTTTTTTGACAGTCCTTTATTATACACCATTTACATAACGTTTCGTAACTTGTTTTGTTACATCATGAGGTTCCTAAAATTACCGTATATATTACTGGAAATATTTTGGAAAATAACCAATTTCATATGGTGATAGAATATTGATTTCTGTATGCGGTAATTTTAGGAACCTTATGATGTAACAAAACAAGTTACGAAACGTTGTGTAAATGGTGGATAATAAAGGAATGTCATAAAAACATTGGATATGTTTCATTAACAATCACATTAGTTTTGTTCATCTGTTGTTGTTGTTGTTTTCACTTACACTTTTGCCATATTTCGGCCCACTGTGAATCATTTTTCCCTGCGAAGTCGAGTTCCAGCGCCACTGACAGCTCACCGGAGACTGCTCAGCCTGCTGCTTCAGACGATAGAGAACGCAGTATGTCTGCGTGTTCAGCGCGTCGAAAGCTTCTCAATCCCTTCACAATACAGGTGAAAGTTTTTCATGTAAGTGGGAGAGCGAACGATACTTTAGTGACCATATTCCAAGAGTCTACATCGCAGACTACCCAACTACAGCAGAATGAACTATCTCGTTCATAACACAGCATTTACGACATAACACACCAAACAAGACGAAAATTAAAAGTAAAGCCATTCGACGGTTAATTGTAGTAATATTCAAGTATAAGTAACACTTGTTAATAATGTAAATATAAGGTTAATGTATTCGAAATTACTTCTAAGCGATTCCATGAGTACATTTTGAAATATTACATCGAAACAGGAAACTATACAAACATTTAACGAACAGCAAAACGAAAATGATTCATTCGCAACGTCAGTTAACAACAGTAGTTTATGCAATTAGTTTATAATGTTAAGAATTATTGCTCGCTCCTAACATCGCTCGTTTTCAAATTCGTTCAAATGCAATAAAATGACATTAAAAACAAGTTGCATACGCTATTTTTTTGTATGACACCATCATAAATTTGTAAGAGAATCAAACTTCATTTTGCGAAACAACTTTCCTGTGAGGACTCGGGTACTTGACATCCGTGTGAGAAAAACGGTGGTCGGCTGTTCCGTTTTTCTCTACCTCCCCCTATTCTCTCGGTGCGATTGGCTGAATGTGTGATGACGCAATCATTCTTACCGCAAAACCTAATACGTCATCATTTTGTGGCGTAAAACACCCGATTATGAACGATTTCTTGCAACAGAAAAGGTAGTATATAATGCTGGAATACAAAAAAAGCCTAAAGAGAATCCTGATGTTCCCTTCCTCCTTCCCGTTTCCCCGTGGCCAAAGGAAGCCCTTTCTCTGCATTATCCCGCGCGCCGTCAACATGGCCGCCACCACCTCTGCCCGTCGAGGGCCATCCGTCGCCGGGCCGCGTGCTCATCACCGCCGCCGAGGCCCCGAAGGGCCCTCCAGGGCCACGCAGCGTGCGTGTTCTCCACCTGCCCCCCCCTCGCCGCCCACCCTCCCACCCCACCCCTACGCGTTTCAGCCGCTGAGTCGCGGGTTTCACTCATGCGCAGGGTTTTCCAAGAGCTGGATTCCCCGTTTACAGAACTGGGTTCTCGGGTCCATCGCTTACGTCTTCGAATTCCTTCGCCTACATTTAGATCGAATAAGTCTCGTGTTGTTGGTTAGTAGAAGATTTGCATGCATGCCGTGCTGATTAGATTGATAGAATGATTGATTAGTGATTCTGGGTGCGTCAGCTGCTAAAGGCATTAGTACCATAAGTGTAGTGCGTGTTTTTTATCGCGGTAGGTGGCGGTGATTTTCCCCCGCTGGATGACGTCTCGCGACGACATACCCGTCGGCTGACGAGGTTTTGTCAACCAGGTATCTCCCACCAGCGGACAGCGCCCCAGTCGGGACAAACTAAGTTCCCGACTGGTCTCCCAACAAGTGTGGTAGTTTAGTGGACGTAAGTGTGTGCGTGTGTGTGTTTGTTTGTGTTTGTGAGTGTTTGTGTGTGTGTGTGTGTTGGTGAGGGGTACAGTAAGGACAAGGAAGAGGAAGGAAAGATCGCGCTCGGTCTGTGGCCCGTTTGTTAGGGTACTGCTTCGGCATTCGCCTGATGTTGATCAGAGAAACCACGGAAAGCTGCAAATCAGAGCAGACGGCCACTAGAATTCTCCTCCAGAGAGCGGCTGAATTTGACGCAGCTATGTAATAAGTGTCGAAAATCCTGCCACCTGGACTTGAACCATAGAACCTGCCGGTCAGAGGCACTGCAGTGATATCAATCGATGTCCTCAGCCATTTTCTAAGCGGGTACTGTGGTGATTAGAGAGAATTAACGGTTTTACTTCTTTTATTGAAGATTTCTGAACCTCTTATTTGCACCTGATTCAAGAAATACATAAAAGAAATTTAATAGTCCTTCCCTTAAACCTCTCTAGACCTGTCAGCCTTTTGAAAGACGATGGCTTTGTCCTAATTACAGTAAAACCTGCCTTAAGCTATCACCAATGGTTTCGGCAAAGGTTGGACGTTAATTAAGATGGCCGATCAATTAAGGTTATGAGGCTACTGAAATATTGAACCATACCAACTTCTATAAAATGAAGTACGTTCTCTTTAACACGTTTAATTACTACAAATGACAAAATAAAATAAAACGAAGTATGTTGGGTCATATATCTCCTCTCGGCTAATATCAAAACACATTCTTTATTTGTCACTCATTCTCTTCATCGAGAAACTCAATTTTCGTCCTGGCGGAATCAAACATACAATCTACACTTGAAGATGCAACTCACGTCAAATAGAAACTTTACAGCAGAGCTCTCTGACGAAGGAATCAGTGAATGACGTTTAGGCGCGATTCGCGCATGCCACGTGCTCTACGAGGTTCTAACACATTCCCACGGAAGGGAAGCACATGTTAGCAAACCATAGGAATTCTGTGAAATGGGAGACACGAACGCGTTGTTTCATTAAGACTAGTTTATTTAAATCATCTGCTGTTACTCGAAACCAAAAGTAATCCCTCTGGGAGATACGCGAGTGTGAATACCATGATTTAAAGCAATATCACAATGCGTCTGGTAAAAAGATGATCTCCACCTTCTTTCCTCTTATTATAATGTAGTTAAAAATCACTTGAGGTGACTGCGTAATAAACGTCAATCTACATAATATGCCTGGCTTCTTGTAGCTTACTCGTGTAATCATTGAAAAGAGTGCATATTTTTTACATCTCTAATAGAGAAATCAATTTGTTTCACGAAAAATATAGCCATTAGTTGAAGTTGCCGCTTAAACGAGGTGGTCATTTGAGCAGGTTTCACCGTACTTCTGATATCTCACTTACAGGTGTTGACTTTACACTATCGCTCCAACTGGACTGACCGTGAACAGAATGTCAAAGGGCTGAACAAGTCGAATGACGAATGTATGATGCATTGCGGATAAGATAGAGAACATATGATGCATGCGGCTAGATAAGATGTCAGCCCTGCTAGGACCAATGCCAATGGCAGAGTCCCCACAAGAGTAGCAACGAATATGGAGTTTGAAACAGAGATATCTAAGTGCATTAGAAGGTGCTCATTAAGCCTGAGACAAACCGACACAAGGTGAGGCGAGACACTAATACAAGAATTTTGACGAACAAAATATAAATCGCCTTGAAATCATTCGCTTTACTTTAAGGAAAACGCGATTAAACTACTGCGAGGCAACGAATAGAGTGGAAATATTCAGACGAATGCCTAGAAGAAAATAAACGTGCAAGTGAGAGTTAAAGAAAAATTCGAAAAGAGCGCAAGAGCAAATTTGAGTGAACACTGGCAGCTGTTTTGGGCAATTTCGCCGTGTTCAGAACAACTACAGGACACGACTACCTTGCCAGCCACCTGCACCGCATAGGGGTCTTCGAAACCGACGCCTGTGTATTCTGTAATGGACCAAAGATGGATGCAACGCACCTTCCGATGTGGCCAGTCCTGAGTGCCAACACAAACTCGGCAGAGGACGACTTCTACAGAGAGACAGCCCGTCTTTGGTCAGCGCGTCACCAAATGGCTAACCTGCCAAGGGTGGGCGTTGGCTAGTAAGTAAGTAAGTGTTTTGGGCAATTTAGTGAACCAATCGCACAGCCCTGAAGCAAGAGCAACAGTGCGCGTTGAAGTTGAAGAAGAAGGGACCGATGGAAGAAAGCGGAGACAGGAGCAGTTGCGAAGGCAGAAGTGGATGAGGGAAATGTAAGGTCTTTTGCAGCGTTGTTATTTGGAAGCGATGGTGACAGAAAAGAGGAAAAGGTGACGTGCATGGTGGCAGTCCAAATTGCCAGGCAGAGACATTTGTGACATCAACAGGGCCTTTCAACTCCCATACACAAGTGGTGGAGACCATTACAGTGGCGCGCTCTCCTGGATCACCTTCTTACAGGAACTCAAATACAAACGGCTGTCAACGATACTTCAAACGTGCGTGGCTGCTGCGTGGATTCGCGAGACGCGAGCAGGCGCGTAATGTTACAAAAGATAGCGTCGATATTCACGCTTTCTTCACACATTTCTTATATGTATGTATTATAAATGATAGAAATTTACAAGGCACGTTTCGTATTTCTCACAAATTTGCCAATTTTCTTGTGCAGATGTTGGCGAGCGTAACCTGCAGCTGCACCCGGAGACACTAACGCCTCCTATAGTAGCACCCTCCAGCTTTGTCTCCGTTTTTGATGGAGAGGTCAAAGGCTCTAGGCATCACTGCGGTAGTATTTGCAGTGCCCTGTTGCAGCTGTGATGACGGTGGTGGCGGAGTGGTGGTAATTGTGTTGGCGATTGAAGGGAAGGGGTTGGTGGCGGCTGTGGGGGTGGGGTGGTTGGAGTGGTTGCGGAGGCGGGGAGTGATGCCAGTGGCGCCTGTGGGGATGGCGAGAGCGGAGGTGTAGGCGGGACGGGGGGAAAGGCACGGGAGGGGACGGGGACGAGTTGGCGCCGGGGTGGGAGGGGGCTTGCAGGGACGGAGGAGGGGACTGGAAGGGGACCGGAGCCGGAGCGATGGCGTTGTGGGGAGGCGACGGAGGCGTTGGCGAAGTTGGAAGCGAGGACGCCTTGGCGACGGGGGTCATGGAAGAAGGCGGGGGCGGGGGCGGGGTGGGCGGAGGCGTCGCTGCGAAACGCGGAGTTACGGCACGCGCGGCGCGGCGGTGGCAGGGGCGGTGGCGGAGGGAGGGAGGGAGGGGCGAACGAGAGATCTCTTGAAATACGAGAGGCCTCCGGAGGTGAGAGGTGCGGAATGGAATCTGCCTCTTCGCGCCGCCTCAGAGCTCTCCGCGCACGCGACATCTAAGCTCCGCCGCGCCTCCCCGCGCCGCCCCGCCCCGCCCCGCCCCGCGCCACCCCCGCGCCGGCCCCGTGCCAGCCCCGTGGCCCCCCTCGGGTCACCCCGCCCCGCTTCGCCACACCCCGCGCCGCCCCGCGCCGCCCCGCACAGTCGCGCCCCACCCCGCGGAGCATCTCCACCCGCGCCGCCCCGTGCGGATCCGCATCTCTCCCCTCCCTGCCCCGCCCCGCCCAGCCCAGCCCTGCCAAGCCCAGCCCTGCCAAGCCCAGCCCAGCCCAGCCTAGCCCAACCCCGCCCCGCCCCGCCCCGCTCAGCCCAGTCCAGTCCAGCCCAGCCCCGCCCCGCCCCGCCCCGCCCCGCCCAGCCCAGCCCCGCCCCGCCCAGCCCTGCCAAGCCCAACCCAGCCCAGCCCAGTCCAGCCCCGCCCCGCCCCGCCCGGCGCCGCCCCGCCGCGTGCTCCGGTGCGTCTGTCTCTGCTGCCCCAGATCCCTCCGCTCCCCCGCCCCCGCAGGCCACGCCATGGCTCCAGCGCCGGATCGCACGTCGTGCTATCGGCTCCCAGCTCCTCCTGTCCATCACTGCCATCGGTCATATTTCATGCGGCGGCGAGGGGAGCGACGGGCGCGAACGGCATAGACTTGCCTTCTAAACGCCACAAACCAATTCCCAGTAACGCAAATGAATGATCTACGCATCAATGACAATATCAGCTGCTGCGTCATCTCTTACAATGCGAGTCATTATTTACGCAGAAAATTGACGAAGTGCATTATATTCAATATATTTTAGTTTGGCGAAATCCTGGATTTTTCGTTCAATTTGTCTTTCTTTCCTATCCTCATTCAATTGCAGCAATTGTTTTGTTGTTCGTATATGTTCGCGCCTAATATTCTTCTGTCCTCTCGCCGACGGCTGTTGCCCCTTCTACGAACATGAGATCATTTGGAAAAATTGTGATGATAGATGACCGAGGCGAAATAGAGCCACTGCCGACAAAAGCAGCAAATATTTCTGCTTCTGAAACCAAATATTAACAAATGGGAACGGAAAAAGACAACGCTATGAAACGGCGTGGAAGAACGAGATCAAAGAATGGTGGAAAATTCTGGAGTAGCGTATGCTTAACGAAAATGGGATGTGAATCAACTGATGTGCATATTTAATCCGTGTTACGAGTGTAAGGAACTTCAAAACATTTACAACAAAAATTGAAATAATATAAATTGTAAAACTGTGTGTAATGTGTCGAATTTGTGTCTATTAAATTGATTGGATTGGTGCTTCCGAGCGCGTCAACAGTTAAGATCATTAGTCCTGTAAGTGTAGTACATGTCTTATGGCGGCGGCGGCGGCGGCGGGGGAGGCGGTGATGTTCTGCCGTTGGATGGCGAGATCTGACACAGTCTTACGTCGACTGCCGGAGGTTTCCCCAACCAGGTATCTCCCACTAGCGTGGCACCGCTCCAGTCGTGACAAGCTCAAGACTCCCGACTGATCTTCCAACAAGTGTGGCACTGTAGTGCGTATGAGTGTGTATGTAAGGGGTGATGACAGGTCAAGGAAGAAGGGAAAATCGCACGCGATCTGTGGCCCGTTTGTTAGAGTACTGTTCTGGCATTCGTCTGGTGTTGATCGGAGAAACCACGAAAAACTACAGGTCAGAATAGTCGTTCGCTAGAATTGTACTCCGGGCAACGACTGAATTCGACCAGCTGACAAGCTGATGTCGAATATCCTACCACTGTCGGGACTCGAACCCTAGGACCTCTCGGCCAGAGGCACTGCAGTGCCATCAGTTAATAACTGACGTCATGTCTTGGCTCTGAGCCACCTTTACCGATGAGTCTATTAAACAAAGGTAAATTTTACAAAGACGTTTTCTTAAATTTTCTTTATTGTTTACACATTTTTTTTCAATTTTATATTATTATTATTATTTAAATAGGTTGTATTTCATTTTCACATTTTATTTGTTTCTTAATGTAGATCGTAGATCTTAGGGGCCGAACAGCGTATGTTCCTGCCTGAGTACTTCCTCTTTTTTGCCTTGTACGCCATAGGTAATAGACTAGTAAAAGCTAGTGAGAAAACGCCCAGAGACCGCCTTAGTTAAGTGTAAATAATATTGCACTGTACATTGAACATAATAAAAGTAGAATTAAGAAACGTTAGGATGAAGAATTAGAATATACACGGAGAGAAAAGTTTAGTTCATACAATTAATCACGTAAAAGATTCAACTAAACGGTCTAGTGGTATGTAGGTAAAATGGTAACGATGGGTTCTACAGCGAGTTGACCCTGCAATTTTTACAAGCGCATGGAGCATAAATCAATTAAATTTGCTGACTTTGCTTGAACGGCTCTTCCCCATCATGATTCATTTCTAAGTGTTGGAGCATCGTCGAAGAGATGCCCTGGGCGGAAGACTCGAGAGAAGCGCAGAGCCGAAGCTCCAAGGACCTCGGCGACGAGGCGAGGCGAGGCCTCGCAGATCAATGACCCGGCGGAGTTCTTTGTTTATGGTCGCTCCCCTCCCCCCGCAGCCCTCGCTCTTCCGCCCGCGCACCATTCTGCTCAATTTCAACCGGTTCCGTTCTCGGCAACCCCACTCTCCCGACCTCGCCCCCACAGCGTCCCCCACCATCGAGCTTTTAACACGACTTCCCAGCTACCACGTCTTCATCTCTGCTCAAAACCTCGCCCATAAACGCGTTCCCAGCACCACGTCCCCGTCTCATCGTCCCCGCCTCATCGCCCTCGACTCATTGTCCCCGCCTCATCGTCCCCGTCTCGTCCCTTGCACCCCATCCCTACCATCGCATCCACGCTACCACAATCCCGCCACCTCATCTCCGGCCAGTATCCCCGTCACCCCATCCCCGCTACACGGTCCCCACTGCGGCATCCCGGTCACATCCGACCCTTCACAGCATCCCCTCCGCAGCATCCTCGTGGCTGCTTTTCCGGCTCTGCATCGCCAGCATTACGTCCCCACCACTGCGTCCACCCCTCACCGCTCAGCTGCCGCGACTCGTTAGCGCATCTCAGTCATCGCGTTCGCTCCCCACTGCGCCTCCACCAGTTCGCCCTCGCCCTTCCTGTCTCCTTTCCCCGCGCCGTCTCGCCTCGCCCCTCACCGCCCCTCCCCGCCCCGCCTCGCCCCGCCTCGCCCCACATCGGCCCACATCGCCCCGCCTCGCACCGCCTCGCCCCGCCTAGCCTCGCCCCGCCTCGCCTCTCCCCGCCTCGCCTCGCCTCTCCCCGCCTCGCCTCGCCTCTCCCCGCCTCGCCTCGCCTCTCCCCGCCTCGCCTCGCCTCTCCCCGCCTCGCCTCTCCCCGCCTCGCCTCTCCCCGCCTCGCCTCTCCCCGCCTCGCCTCTCCCCGCCTCGCCTCTCCCCGCCTCGCCTCTCCCCGCCTCGCCTCTCCCCGCCTCGCCTCTCCCCGCCTCGCCTCTCCCCGCCTCGCCTCTCCGCGCCTCGCCTCTCCCCGCCTCGCCTCGCCTCTCCCCGCCTCGCCTCGCCTCTCCCCGCCTCGCCTCGCCTCGCCCATAGAGGTTGCAATGTCTTGTTCCGCGTGGATGCGCCGCATCGCGCCGTCGCTTGTTCTATTCGGGGCTGCGTCGTCAGAGAGCGCGCTCGCTCCATTACAGGCATTCCGCCCACGCCCAACGCCGCTCCTTCCCCCCGCTAACACGCTGGGGAAAAGTTAGCATCCTCTTCCTCAAGTGCTAATTAGCACACAATGGGCGAACATACAACATGAATAACTTCAGATTTGCCAAAAATATAAACGCCCCTCGAAGAACATTGAAACTCATTAAAGAGAGTCAAAAGAGCAGGTATGACTTTATAAAATAGAATCGAATGTCGACGAAATTGAATTTATTGAAATAAAAAATTATTAAACATTCAAATGCAACCAAATCATGCTTTTCATTGTGTGTGTAACATCGAGAAGTGTAGTGATAACCATATCCAAAACTGATTAATATATATGATAAAAAGGAATGGAATTAACACGAATTCAAGAAAATGTTCACAAATTGTAGGTCAAAGTGTATGAGAGTGATTCATTTTAATCTAGAGCTGGAAACCAGATTTTTCTTCAAACACTTTCTTACAAACATTTAAATTTTCCATCGGGACACACGCCTAAGACGATTAAGGGATTGTAAAAGAGATTTCGTGTTTTGTAACCACTAAATAAAGATGAACTAATGAAACAGCAATTAGAACTTTCTGCAATAACAATGCCGGCAATCTTCCTTTTCCTAAACATAAACGAGTTAAAAACAGACGCAGAGACATGTTTGCATTTTTTCGTTGTTATGTAGTTTCACGAAGTTAAATTGCTAGTGTAGTAAAACACTTTCAAATTTCCGTCATTGTTATCACTTCATAACCAAAGCCAATTCACTAGTATCCACATTTCTATTTAATAAGTATGCAAATAATTCTCTTTATTTTTTCCACATTTGAATTATACTTACAAATTTTTGTTTACAACTCCCATCTTGTTTAGTGCATATAGCAGTTACAACATTTCATCAAAGGCGCGAATACAAAGACACTGCACTAAAAGTCGTAGAACCAATATCTAAAGTAAATAATAAAATGCCATGAAACTCGAAAGTTCTACAGCCTCATTCAGCAGCAGAGCAGAGTTACTATATTATTTACATTTGTTGTGTTATTTATATTGCATTTTGTGCTAAATACCTATTCTCTCAGAAGTTATATGTAATGAAATTGTTTATGATATATTCTGTAATATATATTTTTCTTCAAGAACCTCTTTATCCTCCGTCACTTGTTCTATATGTAACCTTGTAATTGATAACAATACAATACACACTTGTCAATACAAACTCTTCTTATTTAACTTTGTTATCGAGCAAAGAGGTACACCCGTGTAATTCAATCGCATAGAATATCAAGAAATTAGTAATTTCACATGCAGTTGCAGATTCCACAGGCTCTGAACAGGTGGGTAGAAACGAGAAGCGTGGAACCAGCAAAAATGTAACAGAATAGTCAAGCTCTCATCCTGTATATACCGGTGTGAGAAACGTTTCTTTGAGGACTTCGACCTTGAAATTTTAGTTTTTAAGGTCCTAGAAAGCTTCGTTTAGGAATTATTTAACGATATATATTCAAAAAGCCCCGATGTGAGTTGCGGGTTGCATTTGACACGAATATTTAGATGCATTTTTTAAAACAAATCCTTCATATTTTGAAAGTCAAAGTGGAATTAGTCGCGTCTCCGTGAAATACTCTTTCTTCAGAGAGCTCATTCGTGAAGATTGGTAGCGTGTGAGAGCCGCAAAGGCAAGGTACACTACTGAAATAATATAGGAGCCGATTGAATTGAATTGAATTGAACAAGGCCCCGAGAGCCCGCTCCCCTTCTAAAAGGTGGTCTTCTCCCCGCCCTGTGAGTGCGTGGCGCGGAGGGAAGGGGCGGGGCGATGAGGCGGGGGCGGCCGACGCCTGACACGCGGCGCCGGAACGCGATCGGACAGCGCCCCTGCCCCCCCACGCCGCCGACGCCAGCCCACCGCAGCCCCTGCGCCGGCACTGGGCCGAAAGGAGCGCACGCGGCGCCGTTTTAAACATTTCTTGCGCTAATAGAGATCATTATTCTTATTAATTAGAGAGCGGATTATAATGAATTTGTTTTCACTTTAAAACCATGCCGTTTATAACAAATTAATTTTATGTTATGACGAATGGAAACGACCCATTTGCATTTTTTGCTGATTTAATTTATTATAATATCATTTTAATGATACTTGCTTCAAATAATAATTACGAGAGGTAACAAATGTTCTACGCAGAATTCTTGAATAGCCTATTTGATTTCTTTACTAAGAAACTGTTAAGTCAGCCGTTGGCAGTATGTAATATAAGACATTGGTTTTGTGATGAAATGTCGTTGGCATTTACAATTAAATGATCACAGGTATTGTCATTGCCAACAATGCTATTTATTTCAAGAATATATTATTGAAATAAGAAGCATTGCTGGCAATGGCAGCACCTGCGATCATTTAATGTAATCTAAGGTTCCTGTGACCCCTATGAGCGCCAATGTTCGGCTGATTTTTGGATAACTAAAGGTAGATTTCCTGGCAAAAATCAGTCCAAAACCAAACTTTTGGCATATTGAGTTTATTTGAACGAAAGGATGAAGCCTCGATTACACCAGTAATGTGTCCAACAGCTTGAGTTTTAATAGTGATTGTTTTTTATCATACTTTTTACTTTCTTTCTCTTTGGTTTCAAGGCATTTTAAAACATTTTAAGACTGTTTTGTTTATCATTTTTGGCAATGTTTTAGGTCTTCAAAATCCCCTATAAATAATATGTTCCGCTAATAATGTGTGTCTGTGTGAGGATGAGAGAATGGGGGAGACAAGGATTCACGAGAATGTATCAGTTTTGCTCAGGTGACGTCAGATTGTTAACGTCAGTTAAACGTTACTTATCTCGTTTTCATCTCGTACAATTATTATTATTTTTCTTTTATGCTCACATACTTTATTTTCTCATTTTTCCTTCTCCATGTTATAGACCAACTAAAGATGGGACAAGGGTTTCCCGATTAGCTTTGGGATAATATTATAAATATAAATAATAAATATTATAACTATTATTATAAATATTATATTATAATTTTGTGGTTGATTATTTCCTAACTCATATTAAGGATTACAAGAAATCTGCTACCACCATGGAATTTGATGGAATAAAATGAACTATCGAATATCTAAACCTATTCATCTTCAATTCGATTTAAAAGAAAAGAATTCGCCTCAAAATAGTACGAAAGGTGAAATAACGCTAATAAATATTTAGATTTTTCAGTCAAAACCAAAACTGTTTCATTTCATTTTTTCTGGAATTCTGGGAACCTCACGAAACTACGCACACATCTTACATTCACGGATAGTTTTCTTCCATTTTCTGAGTGCTTTGGAAAGTAGTGCGAACGGTGACACCTTCCGTTTTATATTTCTTTCAGTAACTAATTGACAAATGTTCATTCTATAAACATTTAAACATCTGAGATCATGAAAGTAAACGTTAGCAATATATATAATTCAGGAAATTCAGTGTTAAATATAAATATAATTCTTGAAACCAATGAAAACCGAAGTACAACATTTTATTTTGGTTTTAATATATTTCATTCATAAAATACAATTGTTCATTGCTAAATTTTGGAATGCCTTGTCGGTAGAAATACGTATACCATATTGTGTAAATATAACCCTCTCTCCTATATAAGACTCTCTCCGTTTTGAAGCTCAAAAATTAGGAAAACGTCGGCAAATGTTATTTGCACTTTGTGTGTTATCCAATACAATAACGTTCAAAAACTGCTAATGACCTGCGATTTTCATAGCATGCAGGTTCTAAGACAATTGCAAGCGAAATGTTGGAAATAAAAATACCTTTTCTTTAAGACGGTTTGAAACATAAAAACACTATCAACAAAAATTTCGCTCAATTAAAAATACTCGCGTACGTCGGAGAAAATACGGTAGTATATCGTTGATACATTTTCGACCCACTGTGCAGGGCGGGTGCATCTATTATTTACAGGGCAGACGGCGCAGTGCCGGCGGCGGCGGCGACCCGGGCCGGGCAGGGGGAGGGGGCGTCGTTCGGGAGGACGGGGGCGGAAGGCCAATCCCAGAAGCGCGGGCGGGGGCGGAGGGGGGCGGCGGCGGCGGTCGAAATGCGAAGAGAACGAGGCGGAATGACGTGGGGATGTAGACGCAGCGGCACTGATGCACGCGAGGACTGGTAGAGACGAGAACAGTGCGCAAAACCTTATGTCAGGGCTGTCCAACTGCCATTTATTGTGGCCCGCGAAAGGCGTTTAGTCGAATGTTAAAGTCCCTTTCATCCACATCGATCGAGAAGATTGAGCCAAGCGCACTCGCCCTGTTGTGGTCAACATCCTCTTAATGTAAAAATTGGTTAAATGTAGGTTTAAAGGTTTTTCTCTAGTGAATTCAGAAATTCAAAATCATTCCAATACGTTTCACTGCGTAGTCCAATATCAACCAAGGTTCAATCCCCCTATCAGAGCAGCCGGGCGATGTGCCGAGATCAACAATAGTCAGGTGTGGGTTGTCCGAGCAATGGAAATATGGCCCGCGACCATATTAAAAGTATTCTGTTTGGCCCGTGAGGCCTCGGCAGTTGGAGACCTATGTACGGAGTTCTCAGGATCGAGTAAATTCCAGGACAGACGCGATATTCAAAATTAAATTTGGTTTCAATGTTTCTCGCAATGCTCACTTACTTCTTGAATATTGTTTTGCAAGACCTTTTGAAGATAAAAATATTAACCGGTTTAGAAGTATCATTTTTAGCATTTACCCTAAGTTGCAATGACACGGAGATAAACACGTAAGAAAAAAGTTTGTTTACGTTTTATCTTAGGACAAAAAATGCATCAATTCAAGTCAACCAATACGGAAATTCGTGGGATACAACTCAATAAAAACTATATATTCTTAGCAATTCTACTTGAATATTAAAAACCATACATTTTCTAATAAAGTATCAGGGAAACGGAACAACTTCATCGGGTCAGTAACACAAAAATGTACTCTTCTTCAAAGTTTTGAAAATATATTTGCTACTAAATTCGTTCAAGCTTTGGTATTTATAGATACCATCTAATACACAATATTATATAAGTATAATAATAAACTTCAACCGGCTTAAAGGAAATATGTTTCTCTATTTTATGAAACAAAATATCAATTTCCAGTTTAAAATTATTACTAAATTAAAGCTTATCTCTGCCTACGGAGATAGTAGGAAAGAAATTGAAATTAATCGTTCGTTACATCCTGGATTTCGGGCACTGCCCCTCCCTGGCAAAGGCCTACCCGTCAGATGTCCAAGGCTGATCGATAGAATCCGGAAAAATATGTGCCATAGAACGTCAAAATATTACATAAATATTTAATGAAAACAGTAAGAATATGTAATAAATATATAAAATCGGATATAATATATAATATTAAAATTCATTAATTATAAAAGACATTTACATTATACAAAATTACATTTATAAAACATTTTCTAAACAAATTTTTAAAATAATATATCACACATTGCACAGTTTATACCACACAACTTTTCCGAAACCTCGTTTATTGCTATTCACGTCCGTAGTTTTGCTGTGTGACTAGCTGCAATAAATATATTAACATCATTCATCGTACAAACTGACTATATCTACGATCAGCAAACAATCACTGCAGCGTGAGGAACTCTCATAGAATGTTAAAAATCGGCGATCGCCAGTGGGTTTTTTTTCTTTCGAAAATTAAGGATAAAGATCACGATCCACATAAAATTGAAAAAAATGATAGAATAAAAATATTTTCTGAAAATACCAAAATATGTAAAATAGTACTGAATATGTAAAAATATGTAACGCATAAAATTGAAAGTGTATTAGGAAGGCGACGATTCGCCAAGATTACAAATTTGAGATCGGTAAATAGAAAGATAACAAATATATAGATTAGATTTATTATTAATTCTGCAATTAAGTATCATTACTTGGTGGCAGAATATTTAAATTACAAGAGAGTAGTTAATTTAGAAAAAAAACAATAATTAAGAATAATAGTACATAATTTCACAGCGCAAACCTTACTCCAATTCATTTTACTCCACTTCACTTCACTTCACTTCACTTCACTTCACTTCACTTCACTTCACTTCACTTCACTTCACTTCACTTCACTTCACTTCACTTCACTTCACTTCACTTCACTTCACTTCACTGCACTGCACTGCACTAGACTTCACAACACTTAACTGTTATGCATTTCTTTCGCATTTCTTTCCCTCCACTACACAACACTGCACTGCACTGCACTACACGAATATAAATAAAATAATAATAATAATAATAATAATGACAATACTACTACAACTACTACTAATAATAACAATTAGACAAATTACTTAATATGAAATTCTACTTATTTAACAGTAGGAACTTAACAATAATACAATGACCTAAAATATAGATAAATAGCTAGGAAACTAATTTATTTTTAAATTTTCTCAAGCTTTGAGGAAAGGGTTCAAAGATTGTCGCAGGCAAACTGTTCCAGTCTCTAATAGTTCTGTTTGTGAATGAAAATTTCCCAAAGTCCGTTTTCTGCATTCTTGCCTTAATTTTGTGCTCGTGATCCGCTCTACCGAAGTATGTAGGTTTTCCAAGACGCCGATTAATTTCACCCCAAGCAGGACAACCTTTGTATGCTTTGTACATAGCACAGAGTCGCAACTTAATCCGCCTTTTTTCGAGTGGCTCCCATGCACCTCTATTTTTTTAATCTCTGAAGGTGAATTTTGATGCTCTGCGCTGGAGCCTTGCTAGATTACCTTGCTGCGATATTCTATACAATAATTACATAAAAATTCAGCCTCCACTGATGGACACTTGCTGTCACACCCAGTTCATCTCAACCCTGCACTGACGAGTGGGGCAAGAACAACGTGGACTGAGCCAAGTCAATAGCGGGCAGAGCGACAAAGTCTCCTTGTATCACTTGCCGCAGCACTGCTGCGAATGTAACGATCCGATGGTGAACAACGCGGCGCACAAATGCTTTTGTCTTCCCAAACGTCAATGTCAAGCTCCTATTTCCAAGTAACAGTTAAACCAGTAAAGGAAACACACGTGCTCAACGGCTACGAAAACACGTTTCTCACGAGCATTATCACCTGTGGTTTGCAGAATTGGAATCGTAGAACTGGAATCACAGAATTTTCGGAACAATCCCGTTATTCTCTCTACTCTCGGTTGTCTTCACAATCATCCTCAGCGAGTTCGTCCGTTTATACCTGGCGTGGTGCTGCACTCTAGTGCAGATATTACGAGTGCCGCGTCGAGATGTGCACGCCGGAATCGACCAGATATCAATGGCAATTGGAGAAAAACAAATTTGTCCAATTCAAGCAGTACAATAAACAAAAAATACATGTGTACAAGAACAGACAGCGATAACGAAAACAATATTACATACCCCATGATTGGGTGTCGCCATATCAGGTAACATTCCCTTAAGGTTTTCACCAGGTACAGAGATTTTTTTAACACAAACTATTTGGCAAAAGCAATATAGCATGCAGTTGAAAGACGTAATACATTAATAACTCAATTCATACAATTTTAAAGTATCGCACACAGTCAGGTGCCGACAAGAAAGTGAGGTGAACCGAATGGAACCAAAAAGGTATAAATTTGCTATAAGATATAGATTCGTTCCCTCATGAGGGTTAAATGATCAAAAACAGAACAGATTTAAGTAATGTTTTCACCTTCTTTAATCGCTGCTAAGAAGGCAGGAAGTGTGACGGTAAATTCGTGACCAACATTATTTTTTACTGTTTTTCTAAAATTGAATTCGGTGAAAATTCGGATGTCTTTAATCGTGATGTACAGATACCAGTAACCCTACAAAAATTAGTTTCCCACTCTTAGAGTTATTTTAAATTACTCTTTGAAAACAAAGTGTAAATCAACGTAAAATTGTGTCTCCCTTCTTTTGAAAGAGTGCTGGAAAGAAATATCAAGAAAAGTCAAGCTTGAGAATTCTCCTAATGAAATGTGTTTTCTGAGAAGCTTGCCGATATAAGCCTTTGTAATTTAATTAGTGAATGAAACAAGACATTTAAGTATTCTATGTGTTCCTTATGGTTAAGTCTCGAAAACTTCTCGTAAATAAGCGAATTTTAATTGTTTTCTCTAGACCTAATCATCCCTATAAGTTATTTGAGTAAATGCGTGTGTATGTGTATGTGTGTGAGTGTAAGCAGATCCGTTATTCGCTGTTCGCCACTTTGCGTGCACCAATCTAGACATACGAAGAGTAACTCGACGCTTCTCAGTCTCCTGGTGGAGAAACGATAATTTGTTTTCAGATCCGGGAAGAAGATTGTTTAAAAATTCAAGAAAAGTGTTTTGGTGTGTTTTGGCGCAGTGATTTTATTGACTATGCCGGGAATTACACCAACGCCACCTAAATAGATATATGGAGGTGGCGTTGATTAAACCCCAGAAGTCAGAGGCATAATCAGACGCAATTATATCCGTATTACCGTTTTTTAAAATAAATTTGCAAAAATCTATGAACAGTACTGCCTTGGAACTTATTAAATTTGAAAACCTTCACATGAATACGGAGAAAACGAAATTGTGAGTAATGCTAGAGAATGAATAAACGTTCTTCCGTTCAATTTCTTACATATTTCACGTAACATTCCAGGTTCTTAATTTTAAAAATTAATTCTCGATTTTCAAATAAATCTGATTAATAACGTATTCTTATTGAACTTAACTAACACCTTATTGACATAAATATACACAACAGTTACTTTTTAATGTTTATATAGAGTCTCATACAAAACGATTAATAGAGCAATTGAAGAAGTAGAAGTGAACACAAATTAGACTGAGTTTGTGGAGTTTTGGATAAAAATGGATAAAAATATGGAGGTGTTACGCAAATCCAGGGAAGAATCAAATGTACTAGTGGTAGATTTTTTGGCAGAATTTTCGGAACTAATTGAGAACGATCTTATATTAAAATTAGATAATAAAGCACAAGAAGAGATTACGGACGATCTTTTATGTGTATGTTTGTGCATAATAGCAAAAAAGCATAAAACATGTAGCAGTACTAAATTCCAACTATTAGCATCCTCCATACCTGCAAGTATTTTTGCGGCGATTATATTTTTGATATTGCAATATTACCAGTTTGACTCCCGTATGTAGGTAACATACAAATATAACATTAACATTAACAGCTGCTACGATTCATTGGTGTATCTAATACCAAATACTGTAGGAACATATTTGAACAAAGCTAGACAAGAAAGAAATGAAGTTATGAAATACATTTTTAACAAATGAAAATACTTTTTTAAAAGTTTACAGCGTCGGCGATGCCACATTCAAAGTAGACGTCAAAATCAAATAATAATATGTTGAACAAGATCGTAAGTTACATGAACTTGAAATTGTCTCTTGACACGAACACTCTCGCCGAGTGACAATTGCTTAATGCGCTTACAATAAACTAAAACGCACAAAATAAAATGAGACCTGCATTGTGTGCAAAACAGTACAGAGTAGCTTCCATGAAATCCGGCAAACATGTACCGTTTATTCATGCACTATCATCGAATTCACTTGCAGCCATGCATTCGACGTATTCCGATGATCCACGTCACCCCACGCAGCCAGCCACAATATCTGAATCACAGGGCTGGAATCAATGCAGCAAACATACAATTCCCTTTTGGCCGCATCACAATGCAAAAGGAACTCCTAATCCAACTGAATGCAGCGAATGAAACAAATGACGCCTAGAGAATAGAGCTCCAAGCAGCGTAAAAAAAACAACAAAGAAATAAAAAAAACCCTCCCGCAGTTTGTGAACTGCGCCAGACCATAACTCAAAAATGTTTTGCCGAAGGGCGGCGCCCGCCATCAAAAACAAGTCACTAGCGCGGCGGCGCGCTCCGCTTTAATTCCCAGTTTCAACTCGCAACACGTGACACGCGAGGCGCGGCGCAATTTTCTAGATTGTCTCAAACGCTGTTTGGGCGACGCACGCCCTCATCGCCGTAATGGCGCGCGCCGCCCGCGCCCATATATCCTTCACGCGCGCGCCGACGAATCAAAAACAGAGCGACTGCGCGACGCGTCCGGCCGGTGGTCGGACGGGGCGGGGCGGGGCGGAGCGGAGCGGGCGGGCGGAGCGATCGGGCGGGCGGGCGAGCGGGCGGGCGGGCGGGCGGGCGGGGCTGGTGGGCGGGACGGGGGGGCGGAGCGGGGCGGGCCGCAGCGGGGCGGGGCGGGACGGAGCGTGGCGGAGCGGGGCGGAGCGGGGGGGTGGGGCGGAGCGAGGCGGGGGGGCGGGCGTGGCGGGGCGAGGCGGGGCGGGGCGGGGCGGCAGTCGGCCAAATTGACACCCCGAGCGACGGACGCGTGGCCCGCGGCGGGTGCGGAGGCCGGCTGCCGGACGCGCGGCGCCCTAGTGGCCCAACATACAGAGAGCGGCCATTTAACCCTTTGCACTCGCAGGGCATGTGTGACTGCCACCCGTGGATGCTCTTTGCGGTCAGGGGTTTCTGAGCACTGCGAGGGCCTGCAACTCGTAAGGAATGTGTAAGATGACAATGGCACAGCTCGAAATCAATACTCGCCATTCCCCCTTCCCAGCTCGTTTGAGCGTGACGTAGGACAGACGCTCAGGATCATGCGCTCGCCGACAGGATGTGAAGTAGTAGAAAAGTCTAGAGTGAAAGGACGCTGCGAGCTAGGGCGCTGCGACGCTCCACCGGGTCCCTTTTCACTTCGGGCAGTCGACTTGTGCAGTTCGGAGGCAGCCCGACTGCGCAGACCGCGGGAGCGGAGGCTAGGGTCGGCAATGTATTTGTCGTGTTGCAGGGAGACTCAAGTGACGAGTCTTGTAGGAATTCCGCGGTGTTTCACACGATCGGGTTCATTCGATAGTTAAGTAGAGGGTGTGGTAGCCGTAGATTTTAAATCACTCCTAGTAGTGGGGACGATTTATTTCGTTATTTAACGATTGTACATAAGGTTTATTTCGGTGGTGGATTTAATTATTAATAAACCAGCAACAAGTTAAACCCACTTTCATCTGTATATTATTGCAACCTGGGTGACGCCACACTAGCTTTCGTGTCTTTGAGAAGGGGGTGCCTCTCCAAGTTACCTCTCCTTTTGCCTTTGAGAAAATATCCGAGATTAGATCCACGAATCGTCGAGAAACTTTACATTTTAGGAAGTGAAAACTAATTTTATTAAAAAGCATCTGTGAATAAAAAACCTTGCAGCAGTATAGTTAAGGCGTCTGGTGACGGGTGACATTTAGAGAAAAAAAAGCAAGCAGATCAAAGTAGTAGAAAGGTACAAAAACAGCTGACATAACAACGAAAACCGATATCGCACAATGAAATGGATCAAAGGATATTTCTGTACCATCTGTGTGGAACAGAAAAGCTCGTGAGCTTTTACTTCTTTGGTTCTAGGATCATATACTACTTGCTCTTAAGTAGAAACAATGTCGGAAAATGATTTTATGTTTGAGTTTCTGGTAATTATAATAGTTTTTACTTCTTTCCAGCAAATGAAACTTTGCTAGAGACTTGGAGCAAAGGTTTTTATTCAGAAAAAGAATATTAAGGCAGCAGAAGTGAAATTACTTTGTTTAAAACGTCTCTAGGCGTACCGGTCAAACTATCGTTGAGTTACTCTCAGAGGACTTCTATAGGGTAAAAGTTCACGTGTAATATTTATGTCCAATATTTGTACGTCTGATTGACAGTGAGCGGAGGCATATCTAGAGCATTGCATGAGCCACAGGCAAAATTTATATGGCGTTCACATTGGTGATCTGGTGGGGCTCCAACAGCACATACTTCCTCGTATTACATGTAACGGTTAGGTAATACGTATTATAATAATAGATGAACAAGTGCGAAAATACCGCACATTTGGACACCCATGTTTTTTCGCGTCCAGAGAGACCGGGAGTATGACTAGTCTGCACGGAGTGCACTGGAGTAATAAAACTATAGGAAATCTCAAATTTATAGCACATGTCGCTCAACATCCTTATAACTACAGATAATTGGTTGTTATTGTTATCTCTGCCTCGTTGTTTAGCAAAATGTAGTTTCAGTATGCCTGTTTGTCTTATGTAATTATAAATCGTGTTAAATATACAGATAGTGCAATATTGGTTATCTTGTATTGTTACTGTATATTTATAGCCTTGAAGCAGTCCAAATAAACGGCCGAAATGTTGGCATTGTAATAAAAACTGACTTTCATTGGCCTACCCTAACGATTATCCACAGCATATTTACGTTTAATACGTCAACAGAATGACGAAAATAATGTGTTCTTCAAAACGCATATTAACCAGAGAAAAAACAATTTGAGATGAGGGTTTTCAAACAGGGCAATGTAAAGACAGAAACAATTAACAAGCATATACCGGGTGGTTATAATTAAAATTTCCCCAAGAGCACGTTATAACAAGGAAGCAAATTATAGTACGAGTACCAAACTTGCTAGTATTTCTGTACTGAGTATGGCCCCACACTGGTCAGTAATACTAGCAAGTTTGGCACTCTCACTATAATTCGTTTCCTTGTTTGAGATAAATTTCGAAGAATATTCTGGATGGATTTGCAGAGGAATTATCAGCTCCCCATCAGATGACCGAGGCTCCATGTTGATTGACATCTCATTTGTCTCGACTGGTGGACCGAAAGCAGTAACTGTAAGTGACGGAGGGTCGGACAGACGGTCGGATGGATGCAGTTTTCTCGATTACTTGATCAGGAAATCTTACATTCCCTGAAAATTGTTCCTACATCTGTATTTACTTAGTTTCTTACAAAAAAGAATTTCGAGAGGTAGAGAATTTGCAAGAGTAACAATTTATGCTTCAAAGTACATACGTTATTTTTGTCAGAATATTTATTTCTGTGTAGGATGCGATGTATTGTAAGGAAATTGCACGCGTACATGCAGCGCCCTCAATTTAGAATTGAGGGAGGACGAAGCTGCGCAGTGATGGACAGGCTGCGGTTTGATAGCACGGATCGGCGGGCCGAGAAGGCGGGCCATCGGAGCGCACGGGACGGGCGCGAACGGGACGGCGGCCGCTGCGGTGAGCGGGCGCGGGGGAGACGGACAGATTGAAGTGACGGCGGCAGCAGCAGGAGACGGACGAGCGCTTCAGCCGTTGCCTGCGATGAACCGAGTCATTTACGGCATTGCAAATGCAGGCCGGATGAAAATGAACGGAGCGGCAGGGGAGTAGAGAGAAGTATCATCAACTGAAATGACAGCGTGGGGGCGGAGTGGGATCATCGCGAGGCGGGGATGGGGCGAGGGCGGGAGCGGTGCCAAAGGCAGGGTTGAAGGCGAGGTGAAGGCGGGGGCGGGGTGGTGGCGGGGAAGGGGAGGAGGGGAGGGGGCGGGGCCGGCGGCCGTGGCGGGTTAGGGGCGGGGGTGGTGGGGATGGCGGTGATGGAGTAGGGGAGAGGGCGGTGGGGATGGCGGAGCGGTGGCGGGGGTGAAGGTGGAGATGAGAGCGGTGGCAGGGTGGTGGCGGGGACGGGGCGAGGGCGGGAACCATTGCAGGGCCGTGGCGGGGACGGTGGCGGTGGCGAAGGCGAGGGTGAAGGCGGGGGCGAGGCAGGATGGTGGCGGGGGCGAGGCGGGGACCGTGGCGGCCGTGGCGGCTGCTCGACGACCGGAGGCTGCGGTGACGCCTCGCCAGCAGCGCAACGAGTTTTTAATCAGCGGCTCCTCCCGCCCTTCATTACGCCCGGCCTTCGCTCCCCGCCCCGCCTCCGCGCCGCTCTGCGGGGTCAGTGTCGGCGCGGCGCAGCCCGAAGACGACGTCCCGTTCGCCAGCAGGGCGTTGTGAAGCCTCGCTGCGTCGCTACGGGCGCTCTCGGCGGTTGGAGAACCGCGCGCTTGGAAAAAGGCTCCCTGCTCTTTATCACAGCGAACTCACTGGAACCCACACCGACGCACCGTGAGGTCATGACAGTAATCGGTAGAAATTAAATTCATGTAACGTGAAAATTCAAGGTATTTTATCTTTTAACGAAAAATATTGCAGTAAATGTTAGAAGTTTTTTTTCAAATTTTTGAAAGTGAACTATAAAAAATGATAGCGCTCGAATGATATAATCACTGTCACAGTCGTATGCCAATGATATGCAGATCATTGTAGGCAGAGATTTATGGAAATTTATATTTTCTGATCAATCTGGCTGGTGTTGCAATGTTGGTTTATATAGATTTTGCTGTCTCCTACGTTTTATCCAATCGCTCGTCCCAATCGGTCCATGTATCAAATACAATGAACGCGTAAGAAAAATTTGTAATAGCTTACCATTCATAACAATTAGAATCTGCCGTCATTGCCACAAGAATGATAAATGAGCTCAGATGTACCGTAATGCAAAAGGTAACAGGTCTTCAGAAGCCAAAAAAAATATTATTCCTGAAAGATAAATACGGATTTCGGTAATATTTTAACTTTTAGTTTATCGGTTTAAATGTTTGCTTGGTTTTGAATTTTATTTCTAATTCTGAAATACTTTTAATCATCACAAATACGCCTTAATGCTCACATAGAATGTCCGTCACAGAATAACCCTATCTACAACCTCAAGACATTCATTCTATAACATACAAATTTTCGTGAACATCGTCATTTTGAGGAAGGACCACCAATTTTGAAAACCGCCACCGCTTGCAACATTCGGCGGGGGGTATCTTAACAAGGACTCCATGGCAGTGCCAGTGCAGCTCATGTGTTGAAACAGCAGAGACAAGCAAGCAAGCGAGCGAGCGTGGCTGCCGAAAGGCGGTCGCCCCTCGCACTCGGCAGCCTGCGGAGGCGCCACGAGGGCCCTCCAGGGCACTTCCGCAGCTCTCCTCCTCCTTTCCCTCCGCCCCCTCCCCCTTCGCCTTTACCTCCTCCTCCCTCTTTCTCCGTCTTCATCTCCTACTTCTCCACCTCTTCCAACCCTGCCTTCCCTCCATCTCCGCCTTCTCCATTCGCCTTTACCTCCTCCTCCTTCTCCGCCTTCACCTCCTCATCCGTCTTTCTCTTTCTCCATTTTTATCTTCCACTTTTTTGCCTTTACATCCTCCACTTTTTCCTCCAAACCCTGCCATTCCTCCATCTCCGCCTTCTCCTCCACATCCACTTTTTCTTCCTCCTCATCCACCATCATTACCTGCGTCTCCTCCCTCACCTCGTACTTTGCCTTTATTTCCTCCCCCTCCTAATCCACCACCTCCATTACCTCCGTCTCCTCCGCCCTCACCTCCTCCTTCGCCTCTACGTCCTCCTTTGCCTTTACCTCCTCTAGCATTACTGTTACCTCCGTCTACTTCGCTTCCCCATCCTCCGCCTCTTCCTCCTCCTCCACTACCTTCTTTTCCTCCTCCATTTCATTCCCCGGCTCTTCCCACTGAACCCCTTCGTCCACCTTTACATTCTTCATCTCCTCCTTTAGCTCCCCTTTCTTCTCCCCCTGAACTTCCTCCTCCCTTTCCTCCTCCTTCTTTCCCCATGTACCTCATCTTTTCCCTCTCCTTCTCTTCCCACTTTACCTCCTCCTCCTCCTCCTCCTCTGCCTTCTCCTCCACCATTACTACTTTTCCTGCACCTTCGCCACCGCTCCTGCCTCCGCCCCTTGTCGCCTCCGTCTGCGACTGCAGCTTCGCCTCCAACTCCAGCGCCTCTGTCACCGACACCATTTCCGCCGCCACCGCCACCGTCACCGCATGCAAAAACACGACATGCGCGTGCGCTGAGAACGCGACCCCCTCGCTAATGGCCCTCCTGCCCCACGCGCGCCCTCGCCGCCACGCGGCGGCAGCCGGGCCTTGCAACTCTCCATCAAAACCGGAGACAAAGCTCGAGGGTGCTACTGGAGGAGGCGCTAGGTACAGCTGCAAGTCAGGCTCGCCAATATCCGCACATAAAAACTGACCAATTTGTGTGAAATACCAAAAGTGTCTTCTAAATGTTCAATTATTCATAATATAGACGTGTAAGAAACCTCTGAAGAAGAGGTTGAGGAGAGCGCGCTCATGTAATGGTCTTTACCAGGGCCTTGCAACTCTCCATCAAAACTGGAGACAAAGCTCGAGGGTGCTACTATAGGCTATATCGCCGGGTAAAGTTGCAGGCTAGGCTCGCTATCATCCGCACATAAAAATTGGCTAATTTCTGACAAATACGTAAATTGTCTTCTACAAGTTCAATTATTCATAATATACACAGATAAGAAAGCGCAGAAGAAAGTGCGAACGTCGACGCTATCTTTTGTAGCATTATGCGACTGCGGCGTCTTGCGAACCTAGGCAGCAGCCACGGAGCCAGTATCTTTATCAGCAGTTCGTATTCATTTCCTGTAAGAAGGTGGTAGAGGAGAGCGTGCCACTTCAATGGTCTCCACCAGGGCCTTGCAACTCTCCATCAAAACCGGAGACCAAGCTTGAGGGTGCTACTATAGGCTATATCGCCGGGTAAAGCTGCAGGTTAGGCTCGCCATCTTTGGCACATAAATATTGGCTGATTTCTGAGAAATACAAAAAGTGTCTCCTAAATGTTTAATTATTCACAATCTGTACATGTAATAAACCGCTGAAGAAAGCGCGAATATCGATGCTATCTTGTGTAACATAACGCGCCTGCCTGCGTCCTCGCAAACCCACGCACCAGCCACGTAGCTTTGCCAGCAGTTCGTATTTTAGTTCCTGTAAGAAGGTGCTGCAGGAGAGCGCACCACTGCAATGGTGGCCACCACGTTATACGGAAGTTGAAAGGCCATGACGGCCACGCGAGGGGGGGGGGCACACGACGCTAAAATCTCCGGAGCCATTGGCTTATTCCAGGAAATGAATAAGAAAGTTTGAAATTTTTCGTAGGTAATACCAGAAGTACTTTGGAAATTATCGATAAATCCCCGACTCACAAAGCGAGGGGTGAAATTATGTTCATCACAGTTCCAAACTGCGCCAAATATTGAAAGTATGTTAAAATTTGTCAGGTGAGATTATAATACGTAGGCGGTTCATTGGACTTCGACATAGAGATCGATATACACCGCCTCTTAAGATAGATGAGTCACAGTTTATGATTGGCCAGAAGGGAGAAGAGGTAAGAATAATCGGATTGAAAAAGTGATTAACTTTTTGAGATACACTACACTGATTGGGGCATTTTGTATGTGTAGTTAAGCACTATTGGTTTTAATTTCACGAGTCGCAGTAAATAGCCGTTGCTGTGACTGTAGACCATTACCTACCTCGAACATTTAGTATTCAAAATGTCCTTAAAATTGCTTTCTCTCTGCATTGATCTCACCATTAAAGGGACAGAGTTGTATTTTAAACTGTTAAAAGTAAAAGAAAAGATGACGTGAGTTTGAGAAGCTGTATTGCGTTAAAAATTCGACAGGTAAATTTATGTTGACTCTCTATAAGCTCGTACATATGTTATCTCCATTAAAGTTTACTCCGAGTTACTATTCATGTTGCACAAGGTGCATCTCATATAGTGCCACGTCCAGTTTAATCTTAGGCGAATATTACAATTTATTCTTCGATGAATATCGTGAAAAACAAAAGATACCTAAGGGTTCTCAACAGGTTTTTATTTCTTCCCAGAATTTATTACATAACATTGCACGATTTTAATCTGCCATTATTCGCTTCATCATACCATCAAATACCTCTCAGAAGAATTTAACGAAGAAATTAAAATTCAGATGCTACATTCCTCACCTTAAAATTAATCTTTACAAAATTAATTTCCTTTATTAACATGCTTTTACACAGCATATTATTTTATACTTTCCAGCTATTTACGAAGACCTTGAGCTATCGTATCTTACGATAGAGAAGCGTTCTTCTAGCAATGAGCGATAGCTATCTCCTTCTGCTTGAGAATGTCACTCGTGACACACGTTTCCCTCGCCGAATCCATTTCACAGCCGCAAACATCAGCGCCACCGCCCCAATCCCGAAAACGCAAACACACTATTCTTTCGCCGCTCGTGGCAGCAGAAGCCTCTCTAGCAAACATTCGTCCCTTGCTTGCAGCGGCCCGCAGCCGCCCCCACCGCCGCCCCCACCGCCGTCCCCAACGCCATCTATTCCTCCGCGACCGCCCCACCCAGGCCTAAGCAACCATTCCTACTGCCGCTGCCTGTCTCCTCGCCGTAGCTCTCTCCCCGTCCCGCTCTGTTCCCGCTCTGTTCCCGCCCCCGTTCCCGCCCCCGCACCCGCCCAGTTCCCGCCCCCGTACTCGCCCCCGCTCCCGTTCCAGCCACTGTCACTGTCACCGCGTCTCCTGGGTCCCCACTTCCAACATTCCCCCCGCAATCGCCCCATCCTGGCCCGCGTGACCACCCCCGCCGCAGCTGCCGCAGTTCCCGCCCCAGACTCTCCACCGGCCCTACCTCCACTTCCTCCACGCAAGCCTCTGAGCTACCCGTGCCTCCGCCCAAGCCCCGCCCCTTTCTCCGCCCACGACCTCGTCCTCGTCACGTCACCACCCCAACCACCACATTTCCTCGGCGATCGTCACACGCATGCCACACCCACCCCTCCGGCCACCGCTGCCTTACGGCTCGCTATTGGTCTCTCTCCGTCTGCAACCTCACTCACGCCGGAATCCCCACCTCAACCCCTGAACACGAGGATAACCACACATTATTCCCTACCCACCTCCAGCCTCACATTATCCCTTACCCTCCTCCAGCCGCACATTATCCCCTACCTACCCCAGCCTCACTTTATTCCCTACCTACCTCCAGCCTCACTTTATTACCTACCCACCTCCAGCCTCACATTATCCCCTATCTACCTCCAGCCTCACTTTATTCCCTACCCACCACCAGCCTCACATTATCCCCTATCCTCCTCCAGCCTCACATTATCCCCTACCCACCTCCAGCCTCACTTTATTCCCTACGTACCTCCAGTCTCACTTTATTCCCAACCCACCACCAGCCTCACATTACTCCCTACCCACGTCCAGCCTCATATTACTCCCTACCCACCTCCATCCTCACTTTATTCCCTACCCACCTCCAGCCTCACTTTATTCCCTACCCACCTCCAACCTCACTTTATTCCCTACCTACCTCCAGTCTCATATTACTCCCTACCCACCTCCAGCCTCACATTATTCCCTACCCACCTCCAGCCTCAATTATTCCCTACCATCCTCCAGCCACACTTTATTCCCTACCCACCTCCACTGCCCGGGCACCCGGTCGGCCGCTCGCGAGCCCCCATTCAGCCGACGCGTCGCGTCGCCCTGAAAAACGCACCCGGGAGACACGGCCTCCTGTGTAAACACTTCGCTCGCGCCGCGAGAAAAAGCGTTCGGCGACGATTCGCTGACGGCGACAGATCAGCAAAACAGCCGCTCTCTCGCGGGCTTTATACGCAGCAGCGGAGGCTGTCAGATCGCTCTCGCGAAAGGGGCTCGGAAATCGCGATGGCTGTCCCGAAAAACACAATTTCTTTGATCATCTAATCGCCTATTGAGTGTGTCAAAAAGAATTTACATCCAAGACCCGTCTGCTGATAAACAGTACGCTCCCTTAGAAATACAACGGAAGACTTCACGACGAACCGCGACATTTAATTATAATAAATCCTCTCTTCTGGGGTCTCGTTTCTTCTTTCTGTGGCGCTTTTTCTATGAAATCAGAGGCAACAATCAAATTACCAAAAACGGGCGATATTCCGGGTAAGCAGGCACAACAGGCAGAGAGGAAAACAACGTCGAAAGTTCCAATCAGCGCAAAATGAAGCATAAAATCGTTTTCCAATGGCTGTAAATTAAATAAGAATTTTCAGAGATCCCCTTTCCTACAGACAGACAGCCTCCAGACACTAAGTTTCTCCGGTCCCTTCCTCCTCTACCCGTCCCGCAGCGCTGCGGTTACCTCCCCTCCCTTACCTCTCCCCTCCCTTTCCCTTCCCCTCCCCGCCCCGCCCCGCTCCGCGCAGACCGCGCCCCGCCCACCGCCGCTAACAAGACCCGGCGGGACGGCGCGCCGCCGACTAATGAGACAGCCAGCGGGGACGGGAGGGGAAGGGCACAGGCGGGGACGGCGGAGGCGTGGAGGGGGCGATGGGCGAACGGAAAGAAACAACCGTTGGATTCAGCGTGGTTGGCGTCGCAGGAAGACGTGATGTGAGGGCCATGCGAAAATGAATTAGAAAAGCTAGGTCAAGATTGATCAATGAAAAGAAATGATTATGTGTTGGGTGTTCGTGAAGGTAAAGCGTTCCGTAAAATGTTCCGCTTTCTGCAATTCAACAAAGACGTGACATTGTTACTAAAGCATACGGATACTGTCGCATTGGAGGCAATTAGCTCCGCATTAGAGAATATCCGAGTTCCTCAAAAGCAATGGATGCGCATAAATATAGAATGTGCGCAAAATTTCCCACAATATTCGCAATGCAAATGTGAGAGAAGATCCAGATTCTCTTGCAGTGACGTTATGCCCATTGACAGAGTTTTAGCTGGTTACGACGTGACGAGACATTTATCCAGCCAATGAACGCTGTTAGATTTCCTGTCAACGTTGATGGATAAAGAAAGCATCGACGATGCCAACAGAATGAACTCATTCGAACAGCAAACGGAGAAAAGAAGAAACAACTGCACCGAAAAAGAAAAGGAAGGAAGAGATAAACCCTCTTAAAACTAACCATATGAATATAGGTCTTACTTCTTTTTGTTATTTAAGTTTGCGTCAACTACTAGGTCATTAACGACCTCTATTGTATTTAACGTTATAGTATGAGGATAAAACGATATGGTGATGATAGGAGGTGAAAGGACGAACACGTACCCGAGGCGGGACTCGAACCCGCGAGCCCTCAGTCCGAGATCACTACGGCACTACTGCCTTAGCGACCTCGGCCACGGTGCTGACGGGTCTTATTACGTTGAGTTGCAACTATGAGCAAAGAAAATAATTAAGGCGTACACCTAATACCAAAACTATATTCTAAAGCTACTGACAATATTACTGTTACAGAATATTTTCAGTTCATCACCACAAATGGAAGGAAAGTTGTACAGATGCAAATACTTTACCCTTTTTAACAAGTAACTTGCTAAATACAAACATTCTTACAAAGATCTCGTCAAGTAGATAGAAATTACGGAAAATCAATAAAATTACTGTAATGAATAAGTAGAATTCAGTTAAAGGAACTATTTTTTTCTTGCATCATTCATTGTCTGTAAGTTATGTATAATTATTTCAAAACTATTCTGGGATAAATTCGATGCAGTAGCTCAGTGGCGTTATCGTAGCCATCCGACCTATACCAAACAAATCGTGGAGCAGTGGTATACCCTCCTCACAAGCGGGCCACGGACAACGTGCGATCATTCGTTGCTCATGCCTTCTCTCTCTTCTCCCATTACACTCATATTTACACATACCACATGCACTACACTTTCACATATGTCACTACACTACTACACATCTCTGAACACTATTCGGGAACTTGAAGCTAGCTCCAGGAGGCAGTGTTGCGTTGAGGGAGATTTGTGAAGGTGCAAAAACCCGCCAGCCGATATGTAAGTCGATGCTGCAAGTCACATTGCAGCGAGAAGGAACTCCACCACCTTTTGGTATATAAATAATGTTCATATGGTTTATGCCCTAGGTAGTTGATATGTGCGGACTCTGATCGGGAGGTCCCAGAGTTCGCGTCCAGACGGTGGCAGGATTGTCAACACTAGCCAAAGAGCTATGTCGAATTCAGCTGCTGTCTGGAGGAGAATTCTAGTGGCCAGCTGCTCTGATCGGAAGTTTTCCGTGGTTTCTCCGAACAATTTAAACAAATACCGGAGCAGTACCTTAAGAAATGGGCCTCAGACCATCTACTATCTTTCCTTCCTCATCCTTGTCCTATCTTCACCCTTTACTTAGACACATACATGCACTACAATGCTACACATGTCGGAGACCTGTCGGGAGCATATAACTTGTCTCGGGTGGTGCTCCGGCTGGTGGAAGATACCTGGATGGGGAAAACGTCAAACCGCCGTGTAGGTCGTTGCCAGATATCTCCATCTCGAAATGAATACGCCACCCCCCGAGATAAAAACGTGCTCTACACTTATGGGACTAAAGACCGTACGATTCGACGCCCGAAATCAATTCCCAATCGCTCTCTCTCCCTCCCTCTCCCTCTCCCTCTCCCTCCCTCTCCCTCCCCCTCCCTCTCCCTCCCTCTCCCTCCCTCTCCCCCCTCTCCCTCCCTCTCCCTCTCCCTCCCTCTCTCTCTCCCTCCCTCTCTCTCTCCCTCCCTCTCTCCCTCCCTCTCTCTCCCCCTCCCTCTCTCCCTCCCTCCCTCTCCCTCTCTCTCCCTCTCTCTCTCCCTCTCTCTCCCCCCTCTCTCTCCCCCTCTCTCTCCCCCCTCTCTCTCCCCCCTCTCCTCTCCCCCTCTCTCTCTCTCTGTCGATGTGCTCAGCAAGAAACGTTCAGCGAGAAGCGACGCACGAAGCGTCACGACGGGTCGCTTCCGTCCCGTAAGACACCGCCCATTACACCCTCAACACGCAAACATTTTAAATATTGCTCAATAATTTTTTATGTATTTATTGAATAAATGTCTACAATGAAAGCAAAAACATGAATTTAAAAAAAATGAAATTTTTTGGTGGGAGATAACGCAACTTTTTATACAGAAATAGGCCTTGAGCTGTGACATCATAACTTTAAAACTACTGTCTCTATTTCTGTAATTCCTTTTTTTTTGCGTAACAACTTTTTGCGTAATGATTTGAACTAGTGACTAAACCAAAACAATATCTGTACCATTGGTATTTACATATTTAAAACATTTTTTGTATCAGAAAGTTAAAAAATCAAATAATTATTTTCTTTAATTAATACAATTTTGTCTATGAAATAATTTGTTCAAATGTTTAGTTTTGGTTCATGCACTAGCTACATATTTCTGAATTGTAACACCAAAAGAATCAGAGGGTTATCATGCATAGAACCGGAAATATGACGTTTGAGGTTTCCAAAGACAGACAAGGCAACTTTCGGAGAAATGGCTCTAAAGTTTGTAAAGATCTAGAAACGTTACAGGTTATTCCTTATTTTGTTATGTCTAAATCTTCTCTTATTTTCTATCTTCCTATGAAATGTCGTCTTTTACTCTTATTTACTGGTGCCCCTTTCGAAGAAAGGGGCGTGGTTTCTTTAAGGTAAGACTAAATAAATATTCAAATAAAAACAAAACGAAAGATTGTAGAATAAAACGGGTTTCGAAATATCAAAGAGAATATATCAAAGGTTTTGATTCTGCTAAAAGTCAAGAAACGGATATTCTGCAATTTTCCCTTATTTTGGGGGTATAATATACCTTAACTCCCCCAAAACCGCACTTGGAAGTCGCGCGCTGGCTACAGGAAGCTGCGAGGCAACTCCCGGAGCGGAAAGTTTGTTAGCACGTCGCGCAGCAGCAACGGGTCCCGGCGCGCATCACTCGCTGCCTCCACCAACTGGAGGAAGGGACGGAGAGGGAAGGAAGGGAAGGGAGCGGAGGGGCAGCCGCATCGTTTTTAAATGAAGGGGAGAAAAGCGGCTTTCGCCGAGTGCGCCGAACGCGAGCTTCTCCATTATTAATACCACTCGATGAACTTCAGAACCTAGCAGCACGGAATCATGAAAAAGTACTTTCGCAAAACTGATAATGAGTTGAAGGGCGAAGAGAATTCTACAAATTGTATTAGGTTCGGTGTGAAGTCGATTATAATTCGGTTCAAGTAAATAAATAATTCAAGTAATTTGTACGTACAAAGAATAATAAGTAAAACGTGAAGTCGTGCCTATTACCTTAAAATTATTTTTGACTCCATCCATATTCTACCTCGAAAAATGTCAATGTCATGATGCTGGAATCATATACATTTATTATAGAAATTATTGAAGATATTAATCTGTGACAATTTTAAATCAAACTTTCTCTTCAAACCAGATTTATGTTAAGTAAATAATAGCGCTCTTCCTGTCGTAATCGAGGAAAACGGGACATTCCATTTTATAAACCCTTTGCGTCAAGCAGACGTAAAAGATGCAGCATTACCAACCCCTAAAAATGTAAATATGTTTCAAATTGATGAGACACGTATTATGTTCGTTGCTTACGAGAGCAAAGGATTAATTACTAATCCTCATAATGCTCTTTAATAACTGAATCAAGTCATAACACACCCTATCAGGGCACCGTCCCAACCAGATCGCCTGACTCATTGTTCGTTATTCCGGGCGCCTCAGCTACTGAGGTCATCAGTCCCGTAAGTGAACTGTATGGATTTGTGGCGGGAGGTGGCGGGATCTTCCTTCGCTGGATGGTACGATCCGGCGCCGATGTACACGTGGCCTTCCGGGGTACCCAACCAGGTTTCTCTCATCAGTGGAGCACTGCCTCAGCCAAGACAAGCTCATGGTTCCCGAGTGGTATCCCGGCCTGAGTGGTAGTGTAGGGCATGTAAATGTAAGTGAGAGGTGAGAAGAGGACAAGGAAGGAGAAGGGAGGGTCGCGCGCGGTCCGTGGCTCGTCTGTTCCAGACAGCATCTGGACTCTAGCTATCCAGCTAGTATCGCAAGTCCAGCGGCCGCCGTCGAAACTCGAGCCCTAGGACCTCCCGATCATTGGTATTACAGAGACATCAGTCACTTAAGTCGATCCGTCTCAACCAGAACAAGCTCTATGCGCTCGACCGCTCTCTAGATACATGCGGTGGTGTAATGCCTTTAGGTTTGTGTGGTGTGTGTGGTGTGTGTGGTGTGTGAGGTGTGTGTGGTGTGTGTGGTGTGTGTGGTGTGTGAGGTGTGTGTGGTGTGTGTGGTGTGTGTGGTGTGCGTGGTGTGCGTGGTGTGTGTGGTGTGTGTGGTGTGAGTGGTGTGAGTAGTGTCTGGTGTGTGTGTATGTGAGCGTGCAAGGGGAGAGAAGCGACGAGGATGGGCAGACTGCGCTCGGTCGTGGCCCGATTGTTTGGCACAGCTATGGAAATAGTCTGTCATTTATTGGTGAATTCACAAACAAATAGAACAGACAGACGGCCACTAGATTTCTCCTTCAGACAGTGAAGTACTTCTACCTGGCTCGGGAGCTGGTGTCAATCATTCGCCCCCTTGAGGTCCCCAATCCCCCGGTCCGTCTGGTCGGCTGTCGCAAGACAATGCTGCCGCTGACATCCGAATCACAAATATTGCAGTGACGACAGCGATTGCATTTCCGAAAGTTTTGCAAATAAAATTATACTTATGTTTTGTAACGAATGATGCAATATGAAATTTTTTCAACGTTATCACCTTTCTGTATTTTCTTCTACCCGAAACGTAACAAATTCCTATCCGCTGTAAATATTTCCCTCTATTTGCTCTGAAATGTGGATATAAAGTTACTGAATGTCGTAAAATCTGCTACCAATTCTTTTGACTCCAACGAACTCACAAAAAAAGTCCAGCAAATGTACATGCATTTTCCTAACAGCTCTTTAGTACAAGGCACCCATAAAATATTATTTTCAACAGTCACATGAAATATAACATATATAACATATGAATATATAATAACATATGAATTTAGAAACAGGAAGCAATATTGAAAATGCCAGACACAAAAATCGAAATTTAAATGCGGTGAAGAGAAACATTTAATCAATGCTTCAATTTTTTAGTTCAATCGTATAGCAGAGTTACATTAAACCCACGAAGCGCTCAGTCTATTTAATTCAATTTTTTAGTAAAAAACAACGCAAAAGCCATCCCGCTTAGACAAGCAATGCAACACAGAAAATAATGTCCAACGTAAATGATAAAACCAATAATTTATGGGATTTAATACACAGGAAAGTAACATACCATGATATTTGAGAACTCTTCTAGTGATCCTGCTATTGTAAGTTCCAAGGCGAGAGATTAGAACGAACGATCTTACCTGCAAAAAGAAAGATATCATTAACGGACACATAATCTCAAATTGAAAGAATCACAAATTTTACATGCATCACCTTATAACAGTATACATGCCCAAAATTTAAGATAGTTGTATTCGCGCATACTTCCTTTTGTAGTCTTATGTTCATCTGAGTGGAGGATATGAACAAAAATGACTTTTGCTACATATTACACAAATCTAAAATAATAAGGGAATGCAATTCATCTCCCTAAATCACTTCAAAAATACGTGATAACAATGCTCACTTAATATTCATCCTGATGTTCACAGAAATCGGCAATCCGCATTATAATTACTGAAAGCTTTTTCAATATTTTGTCATAAAATTTTCATGACATTATACTTCATAGTACACACGTTTCATGACTATTCTCTTAATAAATTGAAACACATATCTCAAATAATAACGGTCCTTATTTGTTCAGCGTTTAATTGCGAAAACATGAGGGCATTGGGAAACCAATTGGGAAAACATGTGTCCCTTTGTATTTAATATTTTTCGTTTCTATGTCAAAAATATATATCATCAGTTGGTCCTTTATTTATAAGAGAGAAAACTTTTAAATAACAGCTTTATATATTAAAAGAATACAAATTTCCCACAACCTTTCGGAAATTTGTATTCTTTTAATATATAAAGCTGTCTGTGTGTGTGTCTGTGTATGTGTCTGTGTATGTGTCTGTGTATGTGTCTGTGTATGTGTCTGTGTATGTGTCTGTGTATGTGTCTGTGTATGTGTCTGTGTATGTGTCTGTGTATGTGTCTGTGTATGTGTCTGTGTATGTGTCTGTGTATGTGTCTGTGTATGTGTCTGTGTATGTGTCTGTGTATGTGTCTGTGTATGTGTCTGTGTATGTGTCTGTGTATGTGTCTGTGTATGTGT